>JAAGKR010000980.1:0-31403 GCA_011419295.1 Clarias macrocephalus | reverse complement strand
CATTTGCACGTGCACTTTGTCTATTGTGTATCTTTGTATGAATATTGATAGTTCTTTTAGAGTAACTTAAAATGTAAAATGTATGTTGTAAATTTATGTTGTTGCATGTATGTAGCACCCTGGTCCTGGAGGAACGTTGTTTCGTTTCACTGTGTACTAACTGTATATGGTTGGAATGACAATAAAAGCCTACTTGACTTACTTACTCTATCCTTTAAAATAAACCTATAAAAAAATAGACAAAATCTGAAGGAATCATATAATTATTTTCACTACTGTATATGTATTGCCTGTATATATTTATTATATTATTACCTGCCTTGCTGTGTTGCTAACTTACATTGGATGGAACTTCATATGCCATAGGTAATTCAAATGACTGGCAAATAATGTTTAACTATAACTATACTGTTACTATGACTATTTTATTCACAGTAACGCATACTACCCTAAACAGCTCATACACACCCCTCACTCACCCCATAAAAACACCCCACTAGCATTAGGTTAGCAATTATATATATAAATAAATAAATAAAACTAGTGTGCAGCGGGCTAAGCTAGCTAGCAAGTGCTGGCCCTCACCCTCCACTACTAAATTAACTACCGGGAACCATAAGTTTGGGCCAAAGTTGAAACATTTCTATTTTTAAGATTTTATTTCGAATTAAATCGTATTTCCATATTTAAAAGTGTTTCATTGACATTAATGACATCGTTGTGATGATGGACAATGTTGTCGTGTGATATCTTACGTAAAGGAGAATAATGCCCACTGAAATGCATTACCATTTAAAACAACTGCTTCGAATCACTGGTTCATGTTTTCATATTTGGCTTTTTGTCCTTCACATAATTGATAGAACTGGCCTCGTAGCAGTGAGCTACACCAGTGAGCTAATGGGAGGTACGCAGATGGCATCCCCATACTGTGCATTTCCAAGACAATCGAGGAGCTCCCAAGGGCAGCAGCATGATGGAGATGATAATAGCTCATCCAGAAAAGCTGCATCTAAACTCTGGCACGGATTTTCCCACTGAAACACTGGTGCATTTTAGACGCAAGAAAATCCTGTTTATAAGCCTAAATGTAGATACACATAACACTTTTTGGTGTTAAAAAAATATATGGACGTTTCAATGATCCAGCTTTGTCAGGACTGATAATCTCATCATTATGATTCGAGCACCCTATTGTTATCCCATTATTAAAAATGAGAAAAATATTTTTCACCTTCCTTAAACTAACTAAATTGATTGAATTGAAGTGAATATTATAATTTTTTATTGCCTGTACACTAATGCTAGTATTTGACTATTTGACTTAAAAATATGATTAATATATTTTTTTCCATTCGACTGCTCGTTGTAAGATTGTATACAGTATGTATAGTTACGATTCATACGACTTTTATTACTGCAATTTCATTAAGAAATTTCCTCATTCACCATATGTAATAATAATTTACAATAAAAATGAGTAATTTGTTGTTTTTATATATATATATATATGGTACAGACCAAAAGTTTGGACACACCTTCTCATTCAAAGAGGTTGCATTTGTATTATGGCAAGAAAAAAGCAGCTAAGTAAAGAAGAAGAAAAAAACGAGTGGCCATCATTACTTTAAGAAATGAAGGTCAGTCAGTTGGAAAAATTGGGAAAACTTTGAAAGTGTCCCCAAGTGCAGTCACAAAAACCATCAAGCGCTGCAAAGAAATTGGCTCACATGCGGACTGCCCCAGGAAAGGAAGACCAAGAGTCACCTCTGCTGCGGAGGATAAGTTCATCCGAGTCACCAGCCTCAGAAATCGCAGGTTAACAGCAGCTCAGATCAGAGAGCAGGTCAATGCCACACAGAGTTCTAGCAGCAGACACGTCTCTAGAACAACTGTTAAGAGGAGACTGTGTGAATCAGGCCTTCATGGTAGAAGATCTGCTAGGAAACCACTGCTAAGGACAGGCAACAAGCAGAAGAGACGCGTTTGGGCTAAAGAACACAATAAAGAACACAATAAAGAAAACTCTTTGAATGAGAAGGTGTTCAAACTTTTGGTCTGTACTGTATATATATCCACAGAATTATCTTTTTTTTTTTTTTTTTTTACAAAGTGTGTGCAGAGAATTTAAATATAAATGAAATTATATAAAGAAAAGCTAAATAAATTAAATGTTATTTCAGTGATTCATAATGAATTTTTTAAAATTGTTTTTCTTTATATTTAAATTCCATTTTATTTTCTCTGCATACACTTTCTACAGTTTATGCTCCTTTAGGTTTGAAGAATCCAGCTCCAGTCCAGTCAATCCACTGCTCCATGTTTTGCGTCTGGGATTGAACGGAACCTCCTGTCTCCCTGTAGGCAGGTAGCGCTTCTGTGATATGTTTCCCAGCATCAGACTCACGGCACCGGCTCTAAAGTCCTCCTGACCACCGTTTACACAAGGATGATGAATTAGGAGCATCACTCGTCTGCTGCTTTAGTTCCTGTAGCCTCTGCTAGGATTTACTCTTCTAGGATCGGCTGCTTTCTTTTCTTTAAGAGGTGTTTGACCGGCTGGGAGTGGCTGCCTGCTGCTCTGTGTGAGAGGAGAGGAAAGAGGAAAGGAGGAGAGAGGAGAGGAGAGGAGAGGTGAGTCTGGCTGCACTGAGATGCTCTGCTGGCTCGAGGAAGAAGAGATGTCCGTGCAGGAGTTCCTGGAGCGCGTGGGCTGCGTTATCACTCATGTTGGTGAGTCCTCGCATCCTTTAGATTTGTATTAGAAGTGATGAAGGGGTGTGGTGGTGCTGGTGCTGGGGTAAAGGGGAAAAGCATCATTACATCATAGCATGCTTTGGATTTCTGCATTCTTGCTTTAGGTAAATATCATGTAGTGTGAATATTATGAGGAGTGTAGTGCATCAGCTTGATTTTAGAGAAGCTCAAATATCTCTAAGTAGCAAACAAGAATATCTTACATTTGTAAGGTAACATTGCTGGTGTGGCCTCTGTTTAACAAACGAATTGCACATTTCTTTTGTAGTGCATGAACAATATACTCTACCATAACACACGCACATACATAAGGAAGTAGGTTATTGTGCCATGCTTCTTCTGAGAGCCTCCTCCTCCTCCTCCTTTTCCTCTGAGCTGGTGCTGAGTCTGGCCTCACGGGACAGGCTACACGTTGCCATAGAAACTGAGCCAGACCTCCACAGCTCTCCTCACTACATTGATTCATATCACTGTATAACCTCTAAACCGCCTCCACCTTCCATCTCACAGCACACAAGGGAATCCCAATTACCGCTCCAGCTGAGGTTTAAGATGGATTCGAAACACCCGTTAAATTTAAACCATTCCCGCTAATCTGTGTTTAAAGCTTATCTCTGAGCACCTTAAATGGCTGCCACCGCGCAAGACGACTGTACTTTGACCTTGGCCGGTATCCATGACACAATTCATAACTGGAAGTCTTCTTACGTGGTCTTTGGCATTTTAATAACACAATAGGATTAAATGTTGTTTGAGACAGTTACAGTATACAGTTTTATCTCAGTGGAAATGGAGAGCATTTATCAGTGTTTTTATGTGTCACTCTGATGCATGGGCCATTGTTTTTTATAGTAAACGTGTAAAGATCCAAAGCGGGAAAAGACATCATTGTCAGAGGCGTTACCGCTCTTTGCCGTAACTGCATGACGCACTGAAGCCAATCCTGAGCCAATCACCTTTCTGCTTGGTCCCTGATGACATCACCACACTGTGAATCACTAGGAATATGTCTTTAACCTATGTCTTATATCTAAGAGTTCATTAATATTTCATGTTTGTGAAAAAAAACATGATGCTGCATATTGTAACCAATGAAGTCACTTTTATGATTCACTTGTGGTGACTCATCTGCGTAAAGTCTGTATATAGATGTCTATAGATTCATAGATATAGATTCATTTTCTCTTAGAATCTTCCTCTCTAACAAACACTAATGGTTATATAACAGCTGTCCTCAATGCTTTTATGTAAAGTTGAACAGTTTGGGAGATTCATATGGAATAACACTTGTTTTATACTTATTATTATTATTTTATTATATTGCTCATGCCGATGAGCTAGCTTTGTGTATTTTTTCAAATTGCATACTGGTGTAGTGAATAGGCCATGAATGTAGTGCACCATTAGCTGTTACTTTATATTGTGGGTAGCCTTTGGCTGTGATATTGTATGACCCTGGATTTTATGGGCCAATGATCTTTTTTTTTTTTTTTTTAACTCTTGAGTGATGCTCACTGGGAACAGGGTGTAAAAAGGCGCACAAATCTCACATTTCATCAGTGTTGTTGCACTGCTTCGTATAGTCTTTAAAAAAGCAACTTAAAAAACACAAAAAAATAAATTTAAACAGTACTTACCCTTTAATGTCATTTAGGCAAATTGAATTGCTGTGAAAAAAAGGAAATAAGATATTTGTATCTCACAGTCACCGATCAAGCCATTACTTAAGTCTGTAAAATAATGGAAAATGTGGTTATTTAACGATCCCTGCTTAAGGAAACCTAACACAGCCAGAGTATTTAGAAAGACTCATGGAAAATTGTGAAGGGATCTGCTCAGTAGAATGAAGTTAATGACAGAGCATGGCAGACATGCGTCACATCTGTCCAAACTCACAAGCTAACAGAGCTGTGATGTTCATTAATGTGGGGCTAATCACACAAAAAATATATTTATACATGGTCCCTTTGAAACACTCTTCTTTTATTTATGATGCTAAAAACAGCCAGGCCCTTATTTCTCAATGGCGTGTGCGCACGTGATATTTGTGTATATTGGACTTATGAAAAGTCCAATGCAAAGTGTAGGATTTATCAAAACAAATGTTTGGTTAGATTTGTGTACAGTAGCTAAGCACAGCCTTGACTTTACATCACTACTGAGCTCGTAGTGGTGAAAAATAAAGCTGTGTGTATTATTTGTTCACCTTTACATAGGGGATTGTTAAATCAAAGGGCTGTCGGTACACAGAATTACCTTTAAAATGAATTAGTGTTAAATGCAAACAGGTTCATAGATGTACCGAGTTTAAAATCCTGCGAAATGCCAACAGAGAATCAGAGTGTTAGTGAATGCAGTATGGCTTATCTCACTTTCTCGGACAAAAGTGCTTTCAGGAACTAAACTGAACTGTTTACCTGAACTCCCCGAGTAGTTGCCAGTGGTTACAGATTTATGAAATTTGTGCCAGCCACCTGTGCCAGCCACCTGAGACTGGTCCTTTTTTAAGTCATTAAAAAAAAAAAACATGTCTACCATATGTGGTTTATTGTGGGTGTGTCTATATTTAAATAAGGAGTGACATGTATTGGAAAACTACAGGCAAGTTGCATTTATTAAATGGGATTTGATGAATCTACAGGAGCATGCAATAATTCTATAGTTTATGTGTAAGGAAGTGAAACATGTTATGTAATACAGTTTGCATTTATTTCTATGCAGACTATGCAGTGGTGACCAAAAGTAATGAGATCAAACTTAAATTAAAATTTCTAATCAGATGCTTAATTAAAATAATGACAATGAGGATAATTAGAATAATTTGTAATTTTATGCAATGAAATTGCCATGCAACAATCAATATGAAGTATGAAGTCCTTTTTTCTTAAAAAAGCTGGATCTGGCTACAGTACTCTCGTGTCAATCCACGCCTGCTTGATACCTTCCTGAAGGTCATGTTCAGAAGACGGTTTCTTGACTGCAATTGCCTTGTTGGCCATTTTTATTGGGTTTTGGTTTCAAAATTTTTTATCAGTTCAGTATTATTTTTTGGGTTTAGGTGTGGAGATGACCCAAGCCATGACCTCAGAAGCTGAATGTCATTGTCATAGTTTTTCAGGTAATTACTGTAGCACAACTCTTGAGACAAATTGGCTAGAACTATAATACATGGCATATGTTGTCTCAAAACTTATGGCCAACGGTTTATCTACAGTCTTTGAAACCTTTGATAGTTTGTAGTTTATCTGAGTTGAACTCAGTATATTTCCATTTTTCTCCACTCAGAAATTATATACTGATCATTACATTACTTGGCAAAACATTATGCCCAATATTGTGTAGGTTCTCCTTGTGCCACCGGCCCCTCGGAGCATGACTTCACAAGACCTCTCGTGTGCTGTGGTGTCCATCTGTGGGTTCTGTGGGTTGTTGGGTGGGGCCTCTCCATGGATCAGCCTTGTTCGTCTGGTGCATCCCCTGGGTGATTGATCAGACTGGGATCTGGGGCTTGGAGGTCAGGTTGCTGGCCTTGGGCTCTTTGCCTTTTTGCACAGTGGGCTGTGGTTCACTGGTGTTCTGGTACCTGTCTATCGTGGCCATCACTGACTTGTGCTATATTGGCTTTTCTTTGGGATATTACCGGCTCAGCTGGTCTTTGGTCCTTACAGGCATGGGTGAGCCTTGGGTGTCCATGATCCTATCACTAGTGTACTGGTATATAATTGATAATCATTGTTAATGTGTAACTGTTATGACAGAATGATGTAAAGATTGCATCAAATGAACACAGCTATAATCAGTATTTCAACATTTTCTCATCATGGCATTCAATCAAATAGCTTACCTTCTTGGGAAAGGATGTTTTCTTTCGCGTAACCACTGAAAATGAGTTGCTTTGTCCATGACTACTGTATCCTGGAACAATAGCTGTTATAACCTCAGGAACTTGTCTATAGACATTGTGTTGATTGATCTTAAATGTGATCCCACATCCAAACTCGCACAATCAAGCTGAGTGCTTAGATGAGAGACGGATTACAAAAAACAAAAAAACCCTAACCCCGGTTCTACTGCAGATTTAAAAAGGTGAACAATAGGAAGGTCACTGGACTTCCTTCCCTCACCCTTCGCCAGTTGGAAGCCCATCGTCTAATATTACGTCAAAACTTCCTTCCTTATTTCTTGTCAACCGATATCCTCAGTATCAGTACTGTTTATCACGAAACAAAAGCTTAAAGACAGCATTGCTGTTCATTGGGACCTATGGCCTTTAATAGTCATCTTTGTTTTTCCTTTGCAATTTGTGGCTTCCTGGAAAATATCTTATATGTTGTTATGTTTTTTTTTTATAGAGCAGTAAAATGTAAGTTAACTGCTTCAGATGGTTGCATTTTTCCTGTTGATGCAGATCCACTACTGTACCTGTGGGACATTATACTGTAACATTCCTCCTCTCACGCTCCGTCCTATGACGTCCACGTTTTATACTGTTTCCTATTTGTGAAGCTCTTTCTCAAGTCAGTGGGTTACATTGTGCTTGAGTGCACATTCCAAACAGCTGGAGGAAAAAAACGAAGTCTTTGTAAAACACATCATAAGTCTGAACTTCTAGTACATGCGGTAGCTGTGACCTTTACCTCCCGCGGTGCCTCTGAGTGCTTATATAAGTGCTTAAATAAGTAATGCGTGTGTGTGTGTCTATGCCGAGTCTCTGCTGTCAGTGTTATGTTTGTGTTGCCGTTATGTGATAGCTACCAAATAGCTCTTTTGGTATTTGTTTGTACACAGAATTTTAGCAGCGAGCTCTAGGTTTCAAAAACTGGAAGGATGGCTGGGATTATTGCATTAAGGTTTGTTTTGAAGGGGAACAGCCTGAGGAAGTACACGCTCCAGACATGACAATGTTTTTTTTGTAAATTCCTCCTTCCTGTTTACGTGTCTCCATGGCAAAAGCGATTCTTCGGGGTCAGACAGTTGAGTGCAAATATTTGTACCCCCCATTGGTTTAAAGGTGGGAAATGTTTGCAAATTATTCTTATAGATTTGGTAGGTGTTTTATTATGGGCATGAGATTGGAATGCATCCTGAAAGCGATGCCCCCACAGGCAGGGCAGTATCTATAACATGCGAAACGTCACACCTGTGGTCTGGTTTGAACTGGGGACCCTGTAGCTGTGTGGTTTTGTAGTAAAATTTGCAAGTAAAAAACTCAACTAGCTTTTTAAAGGATACCCAATTGGTTAAAAGTAGTTATATAAACAATTGGGGATTTTGTGCTGATGCTTTGTGCCGTTCTAATCAAACTGAGATTAACATAAAACATTTGAATGGAATGCAAGTATTTTAAAGAAGTCCATACGTCTGTGAATGATGATCCTGGCCAAGGTGGCTCACGGCCCACTGCAGTCGTTCCTGTTAACATTCAGTCAGTGGGAAGACATGAATCTGTCTATGGGAACTGTACACACAGTTATTCACGCACAGCACTTCCACATTGCAGCATCTCAGCATTGAGTTATTATCACTTCCACTGTATAGTCCTGCCCTTACTCAAAGTGATTTACACAGAGTTGGGTCATTAAGGGAGTTCTTGGGACGCCAGCCTGAAGCAAGAGATGTGAAGCAGGCAGTCTGATCATGGCTCCGGAGCACTTAGGAAACATTCTACCTTGATGTTGTCCAAGCACTAGTGTAACGGCGGGATAAGTGCTTTAGTGTAGCAAGGGATTATCTAGAGAAATAAAGGAATTGTGTTCTGTTATTCTGCACAATCAAGATTACTACAGATTACTTCTGTGGCTTTCATTAAGCCTGCATTTTGGCGTCAGTTTCTGGTTTGACATGTTTTGTATTGAATGATTCCATGCATGTGTGTCTATATCTTATTCTCATTAAATCAATACGTTTAGCTTTGGTCTTCATGTTAATCATAATAGGCTGAAATCCAGTAACATATCATTCAAAACTCTTATATAACTCTAAAATACTTTATCAGTCTCCATATTTGATTTGTCTATAATGGACTTGAAGTTTCGAATTAGTTGACAAAAGGGTGACTACTACAAAATTCCACAGGTTTCTAAAGCAGAATATGATCTTATTACATCCGACCAGTTGTACATGTACTGTATAGTGACATAAATACAGACTACGGTATGGTAACCTTTCAGAGATGCTTCAAACACTGAAGGCTTTTCAGCTTCGAACACTGTTCACACTCAGATTTTTATTCCCCACACACAGCAGGGTGACAGAAAACAGCACCGGGTTTTATGGTTTTACAAGCTTTCCATTCTGAGAAGCGCCCATGTAGACTGAAGAGGGAAATGTGAACTTGTGAACCTCTAATCTTGTCTCAGACTGTAAGGATACTTCCCAATTCCAGTCAGTACTACCTTCATTAAAAAGATATAAATATATATATAAAAAAGTCTTTCCACTTAAAAAGTGTTTATCGAGCATTTCTGTGCCACAGTGTGCTGTGGGAGAAGAGATCATTCCTAGAGGTGTAAACCTGTGTGTGTGTGTGTGTGTGTGTGTGTGTGTGTATGCCATGGAGAATATAACGTGTGTAAGTTGGAGAACGGAAAGGAGCAGCCCCTGTTTGTCTGAAGCTCCCTCTGACGGTCTATAACCAGAAACGCCCCTCACTATGATGAATGTCTTGTAGGGTGGGAGAGGAAGGGGGACGCACCCCCCCCCCCCCCCAATCCACCTCCCACCCCAGTGCTTCTGGCATTGTTGAGAATATTTGTCAGAAGCGTGCCAGTTTGTTCCACGGCTTCAGAAAGAGACACAGAACATCTTGGCGTCCGATTGAAAGGACTGATAGCGAGACAAGGAGAGGGTGGTTGAGTGCATCACACCCAGACTATTCTTCATGATGGGATCCATAATGTGTAAGTCTGGATCATTACGGCTTTATCAGGTTCTTAATCCCTGTATACTGTATATGACACCCTCCTGTGTGAGCTGTGTAGAAAACAGAGTGAGTTTGTGTGGAGGTCTGTGGAGCCAGGCAGGTTGCCCTGAGCTGTATCCAGTGGGTCAGTGTTGGGTGGAATTTCCTGGTGATGCTGGGAAGAGAGAGCTCTGTGTGGTTAACCTTTAATACACAGAGTAATGTTGTGTGAGCACTGTCTAAAGTGCCTTTAGGGATACTGTATATTACAATATGTTTATTGTGTGAACAGGTTTTTATTTTTTTGGTTTATGTAGGATAAGCTGATAAACCAAAATGGAACTGTAGACTTGTTTTTTTTAAATGTCAGTGGAAATGAACAAATACATGTACATGTACATGTACAAACCAGCTTAGATAGTTTGATATTAATAGGAAAACAATGGAGATATACTGTAGGAAAATCCCTGTAAAGATTGGTTAGTATTCCAGGAATCGAAATTAAATTATTTCTGTTATTTTGGATTGTGTAAATGCTATAATGACCAACAGACAAAATCACCAGAGATTGATAATGATGATGATGATGATGATGATGATGATGCCTTCATAACTACCATCCATATTGTTATATAATTTTTGTCTGCCCCCCCAAAAAAATCTGTTTGTTCGTCTATCTGTCCGCCCATCTGTCTGTCTGCTGGCAGTCATTCTTTCATGTTGGTAGAAAGGATTTTACTGTGTTTCAGGAGGGTCAAATGATTGGCCTGCACAAAGCAAAGAAAGCAACTAAGGAGATTGCTGGAATTAGGTTAAGACCTGTTCAACACATTATTAGAATCAGAAAATGTACTGCTGAACTTTCAACTTCACAGAAGAACAAAATCTTACACGCTTTGTGAGGCCTCACTGTACAAATATCAGTAGTACTGTAGGAATCACAGCTATGTTTAATAGTGAAAGTAAAAGCATTTCTACGTACACAGTGTAATGAGAACCTAGAGGATTGGAACTAAAAAGCTGTGTGTCTATAAGAAAACCATTAGTTAGTGAGACTAATCGGAAAAACAGACTTCAGATTGCTTGGGAGCATAAAGATTGTATTTTGGAGCAATAGAAGACGTTCATGTGGTCTGGCGAGTTCAGATTGACCCTGTATCAGAGTAACTGGTGTGTCAGGGTAAGAAAGCAGGCACCTGAAGCGATGCTCCCATCATGCACAGTGGCCACTGTACAGTATGTGTCTCTGGAGGCAAGGTGATGCTCTGGTGATGCTTCAGTTGCTTGAGTCTAGACTCAGCAACATTATATGGCAATAAAATGAAGTCAGTGAATGATTGACTGAGTTATCACATCAGAGTTTTTTATTCTGCATTGATGGAGCAGGCATTATCCACAATTTAAACTGTAAAAGGGTAGTTCTGGGAGCATGAGGAACCATGACCTGACCTTAACCTCATTGTAAACCATTCACACACTCGCAGAATTCAAATCTAATCATAACCAGTAGGAAAATCCTGGTATTTTAGGAAGAAAACATGATATACTGTATGACATGCAACATTTCAAGCACCTGTTTGTTATATGCTATATCAAATCTTAATAACGGGTATCTCGCTTTTCAGATGTTCCACAACAGTAAACGTAACTAAAAGGTTTATAGTTACAGCAAACCTTACTTTGTGTATGCTATTTAGTATACTGTATAAGACACTCATCATAGCAAGCAACCATTGCATTACACTTCTGCAGAGAGTATGAATCACTGCAGCAGTAAGGAGACTCAAGGACAGTGTGTGTGTGTATGTACAGTATGTGTGTGTTGTGTGTGTGTCTGCGTGCATGCTGGATGCTGGATGTTGGGCAGTAAAAGGGAGCATTCTCAGTTCTCAGAGGAGTGTAGACGAGTACAGTAAATGAAGCCGGTGCGGGAGGGACCCAGCAGGAATTAACAGCTTAAGCTTGTGTGAGTGACCTTTCTGTTCTGATCCTTGTGCTCTGAGCTGACCTTGCTTAAACCGGTCACAGACTGCTACACACCAACGCAGATACTGTAGGAAGCATAGTTTTTATATAATGGACACCAAACTGCACTACAAGACCATCGCAGCTAGGTGCTCGGCATGCGGGAGACACACAGGCTGGGCATCCTACTCAGTAGTGCGAATCTCATCCGGAGAGATGGAGTCGTATCACCGCCTTCTGACCATGTGCAAGGAGACTGAGCTGGCCATCAGGAGACGCATGCCTTCCTTACATCTTTTCTTCTGTCCACGCGATCAAGGTGGAATATATATTTTATTTATTTCGTCTTAGTTTGCAGTGCAGGTATAACTTGCTGTTGATACTTTATCTCAATGGTGGTAGGCTGACAGCTTTCACTTGCAGCTTGGTGTTAGAGATCAGATGTTTAAATGAAATAGAGATGGGTGCTTTTGTTTCATGGAGATGGAAGGATAGAAGAAATGGAAGATATATATAATGAATATATAGTAAATTGTAGGATTTTGCAGCAAAACTGTATTATATATTTTTTTGGTTTATACAGTACTGTGCAAAAGTCTTAGGCGCCATATTAGTAGTACAAATGACAAATGTAGTACATTTTTTAATAAAAATTTTGTTTTTTTAACAAGTTTATTATGTCTGCTTTATTATGTTCAAGACCATTCCCTACAAAGAAACACTAAAAATAATGAATAAATAACATTACAGAAGAATAATTTGCATGCCTGTAAAGAAAGTGACATATTACATGACAGACAAGTTTTCAGATGGAAAAAAAAAATCAATAATGTAGACGCCTGGGTTTTGCATGAAAATAAAAAGGAGTGAGTTTGACGAATTTACCAAAACAACACATATTCTCCAGCATGCTCAGTAAAACCTAACAGCTGTTTTATTTAGAATTCTGCACACATCTGTATCGAACACTACTGCTTATGTTTAAGCAAAGAGTTTCCACATCAAATATTGACTGTTTATTGTTTGTTATTACTTAGTGCTTTTTATAGACGTTTCTTTTAATGTAGAAATGTTTTCAAAAGCATCATTGCATATGGCTTTTGTTTGTTTGGATATTCCCAAGACTTTTGCACAACTGTTAGGTTTTACTGGAATGGTCTTGTACATAATAATGCAGACATAATAAACTTATATAACAAAATTTGTACTACAGATAAAATGGCACCCAAGACTTGCACAGTACTGTATGTTTAGATGTAATGTCAGAATTTTTGTTATCAGACTTTTTGTTGAACTTGTAATCCCCAGTTGGAAACATTTCCATTTTCTTGTAGCTTTTACTTTCCAGTGTATGTTATCATGCTACTGTATAAACCAACATGATCAACAAAAAAAAAAAGGATGTATTTATTGCAATTTTCGGTTTCACAATGTCTAGAGGCACCTGACTCCCTGTTAAATCGCTGACTGTAACTGTAAATTCTTTTGTTGAGGAATTTGAAATCTCTTCTACAGAGGTTTTTGCAAAACAACTCTTATTGGAGTCTGAACAGTTGTCACGAAGTCATGTGTTATTACAAAATCGAAGAGCTTTCGATCTTCCCTTGAGCATCCAGAGCATCCAGACACCAGTTTACTGTACGAAGGAATGGGAAATGGCCTTTTATATATTCATAGAATATGGATTTTGCAATTAGTGTCAGTGTCGCCCTATTTCTAATAACATTTTATCGTGGAATCTTCCATGAATCAATTCATTATTTAGTCACAGAGTCTCAGCCTGACGTTAACCTTGAATTGCCAGACACAGAAATGACAGGGCTATTTCTGGCTTGTCTTTCAAAGAATATACTCAGCCTGAAGTAATGTCACATCAAGGCCATGTATTATCCTCAGAGACCTTAATTACAGATTCGTTTTTTTTTTTTTTTTGCATTTTCCTGTCGTATTTTGTGAGGGGCGAAGTGGGGATTAGGATGAAATTTTACGTGAATGAAGCCGTAAAAATAATTGACATTTCCAGAAGACTTTTAAACACAGTATGTTGATGAGACTCTTGACCACGGTAAAGCATTTGAATGGTGCAAGCGTTTTGTAGGAGGCCATATGTCCGTGAATGAAGATCCAGGCTAAGGGGGCTTGGCGTCCACTGCAGTCATTCTTGTGAATGTTCAGCGAGTTGAACGCCTGATCTATGAAAATCAATGGATAACTTGTCGATGACTTGTGAAAGAGACTCATCTTGCACCACTTGCACATTACAGGAACTCGACTGGGACTTTTTGCCACATGCCCCTTACAGTCCTAACCCCACTCCAATTTGTGGTCTTCTACCTTGATGTTGTCCAAGCACTAGTAAAACGGTGGGATAAATCTACTAGTGTAGCAGGGGATTCCGCTTCCATATGTTTGGGCCACTAAAGAAGTTCCTGGTAGGCCAGTCCGATCATGGTTTCAACATACTGTACTGAGAAAACTTTCTACCTTGATATTGTCCAAGCTCTAGTGAAAATGTCTTGGTTCGAACAGCCCTCATATTATGCTGGATGCACTGGAGTGTGCGTACTGTATGTAAAGAATGTGACTGAACAGATGTTTCAGCTTTATGTGTATTATTACATACAAAAGCATTAGCCTGACCTGCATTTTTTAGGCATGTTTATCACTGGTGTTTTGGTACTAGTAGTGCATAACTTGTTCATGAAACACAAAATACATCACACATTTACAAAAAAAGCATTATAATTCTGACAAAATAATAAAGAGTCAGGATACGTTCACTTTTTACTCTAGACGTGATGGTTATAATTCAGAGTTTGAGTAGTCTTGTTTACAGGAGCTATTGAACATATGTTTATATTGATTTTATACATATCTGCTGTTTACATAAAATAAAACTGTAAAGTTGGTATGTCTGTATATTAAAGATATTTGCAAATAAATAATTTGGGGGACGTAAGATGAGTAATAGAACACATGGTTCAACAGATGGTTCTGGGAATTTTTGTTGCTCTGTTTGTCTGTTTGTTTGTGCACACACCAAGTAAAAACTACTGAACAAATTTGAATGCGTTTTTCACAGGTGTATTTGGCTGAGCTTGATGTAACATATCGGCTTTGTTTCATCGCAACTGGCCCAAAGGAAGAGAAGATATGCTAATTTGAATCTTGAATGAAAAACGCTCTTATATCAAAAAAATGTATCTTGAAAAAATCATTACTTCATCTCAAAATTCCACAGATGGCGCTGTATATTTTTTAATACGCACTTGTGAGTGTGCAGTTGAAATCTACTTAATAAACGCGATCTCACACTTTCATTCCGGGTACTGCACAGTAATTTTAGTTTATTCCAAAATTCAACAGATGGTGTTGTATATATATATTTTAAATCCGCTTATGAGTATGCAGATAAATTTGTTGTTGTACGTATATAAGTATTAGTGTATGTACACAAGTATACAAGTATTAGTATATGTTGGATTTGAGTTCTAAGTTAAAACCAGGGATGCATCAGTAATTTTCTAAACTGGGTAAAAGGATGAGTACATGTTTTTGGGACAACAGTCTACTGTCTCTGACTATACTGAGTATGTGAATTTTTTTTTCCCTTTTATTTGTGTTGGATGTTGTCCTGGCTGCCAGAATTGAACTCCTTCTGCTGCATTGTATGTCAAAAATGTTATGGTGTTTAAACAGTATTTTAAATAGAGATTACAAGGACTGACTTTCTGAGTGCAAACAAAATGGGTTGAGTTAATGTACCCATTAAAAATGGGCTTAACGTGCCGAGAATTGTATCAAAGGTCAAAGTTATCAAGACATGTCCCAATGCTCAGTGCTCGCAGACATGAAGTGCTCTCCAGTATTTTTTCTCCAGTAGACTTTTGATATTGCAGACTAATAACAGTTATGAGAGTAAAAACAACCTTTATTTTTCTATATAATCCCCTGCTACATTAATACACTTATCCCAGAAAGTTACAGAGCCATGATCTTCATGTCTGAGACCCTGGC
Organism: Clarias macrocephalus; assembly: GCA_011419295.1. Classification (NCBI taxonomy): domain Eukaryota; kingdom Metazoa; phylum Chordata; class Actinopteri; order Siluriformes; family Clariidae; genus Clarias; species Clarias macrocephalus. The sequence goes on along the minus strand of JAAGKR010000980.1, from coordinate 15,763 downwards.
CTGCCATGAACTCAATTCATGGCCCAAACATGTAGAAATGGATTTGAACGAGGTCAGGGCTATACGGGGGATGTGGCAATAACACCCGGCCGAGTTCCTGTTATGTGCAAGTGGTGTTAGTGAGTGATTGTGTGTACAGCTCCCACAGTCACATTTTTCTCTTCCACAAGTTGGTGTTTCAGGGATCGGGTGTTCTGCTAGCTAAATGTTCACGGGAACAACTGCAGTAGGCTTTGAGACACCTCGGCCGGGATCTTCATTCACACAGCCTTCTATATAATGTTTGCACCATTCAGATTTTTTGTGATATGTTCATGTACACATCACAAAATGGTGTAAACATTATATAGAAGGCCTTGTGAATGAAGTTTCTGGCCGAGGTGGCTGTTAAAAAAAAAAAAAAAAAGAAAGAAAGAAAAACGCTTTTTCTTGTGACTATTTATTATTTTTTGTAATTCTAGACTTTGAACATACTGTAGAGTCCATTTATGTTTGAATTATTTGAAAGAATTTCAGCAACCAGTCTCTGGTCTATTTATTCATTTATTTTATTTATTGACTTGTTTATTTATTTGTATGTGCTGTCTGGACTGCACATGTACCATCATAGAAGCAGCCCAATATAATCAAACCCATTTGGCTGAACAGGGTCAGACTCAGGCATGCTACAGTACAAACAACACTGTTCATAAGGACACACATGGTTGTTCTTCAATGGACGGCTCACGTTACTCATTTGGATCATGTAACTTAGCTATTTCAGAATGCATAAATCTGCCCCTTGCGTTCTGTGATGCAGTATGTTTTGGATTTAATGTTTGTTCTTGGACTTTGTAAAATGGAATTTATATCCTTGGAGGGAAAACTGCTCTGATGAGATTACTGTTGAGAAATCCTTTGATTGAATAGGCTTGGGTGATGAAATGATTTGAATCAGATTTATGTCTGAATAGCACTCTAAGATACTCCAACAGACATATCTAAAACTTGTTTGTTTAAAAATCTGCTTGTTTCTGGACCCTTTTCTAGCGTATAGTTTATGTAAATGTGTTAGACACCACAAACTGATTATGCAATTGAACTGTTGCTGCTTGAATCGATGCTAGGCCTTCTTGGATTAGTTTTGGTTTTCCTCGAAGCATAAAACATTGAGTCATACTATGCTCATGATCTCCCAAAACGTGATTAATATCACAAGGCCGGGGGTTTTTCAGTTTCAAGTGTTTCTCTTTTGTACAGCTGGACTTCTCTTTTGAAATACCATTGCAAATTAAGGCAAATAGGGCTTTGTTCTGTGCTACTGAATTTTTGAATACTAAACCAATTGTAGTAGTAACAATTTATTCCATTTTTTTATTCAATATTTTTTTTGGTTTAGTTGATGGTTCTTAGTGGAACCAGAGTCTTAAGATGCATATTTAAGCATGAATATGTAAAAAAAAAAAAAAAAAAAAGACATGTACAGTTATGCAGTTATGCATGTCTTATTATTTAAGAATGGTTTAAATCTTGTGCGGCATCAACGTTTAGTTATTACGATGACTGTACTGAAAGAAATGCAAAATTAGGTGTAATTTTTTTTACTAACAAAGGTCATTCATATTTTCATATTGCACATGAAGGTAGAGGAACTCTTCTTCCTCTATACTGTACGAAGATGCATTTGCACCATAGTTGAACCCAACTCTCGAATCCTCTTTGAAAAATCCCCCTTGTCGCAGTTGACGGTCTCTCGCTACAATGCTGGTTTCACTGTCTGTATGTTTAAATCTCTTCATCCGTCTACAGTATGCACATTGCTCTTGTCAATAGATTCATCTCCGTAACCATTCTGTAGCGCAGTAGGAGACCATCAACTACGACAGCGGGGATTTTCAAAGAGGATTCTAGGGTTGGATGCATGATTTGTGATGGAGATGATGATGAGAAGCATCTTTGCACAGAGGAAGAGTTAGTTGGAACGACCTATCTCAGTTCTTTAAAAAGGTTTAGCTCATCACTTATTGATGAGCCACACAAGATTGAGAGCATCCTGCAATAATAAGTCATGCATAGCTACTGTATATGTGACTGGTGTAGCTGATTCATACTTTAAAAAGACTATTCTAGATTCATCTTAAGACTCAGGATCACACCAGCAACAGAATGAGGAATGGGTTAGATTACTGAAAGTGAAGCCTAATGGTGGGGAAAAAATAAAAAATAAAAAAAATAAATAATAAGATGGGCTGTAAGACACATACCAAGATGAACATGAAGGCTTGGGTTAATTGGCAGTCTGAGTTACATATTAATAACAATCTCTATCTACCATCCTCAGCTTTTTTTGTCCCCTTGACGACGGAAAGTGTTCAGTTTTCGTCAAAGACCTTCACCTTGCTCAATAGAAACATGTTAATGTAGGACAGCTATTTTACTTTAGTTTATACAGTATGTGTGAACTTCTCTGTATCGGGATGAGATCAACGCTAAGATGTGGCTTGTGGCACAGTGAGCACTTGTTGATCACTTTAAGGCACTGAGAATAAAAAGCAATCACTATGATCTCTATGATTGGGTTCTAAGCCTAAGGTTCTTTTTTTCCCGGCCCATTGACCTGACTGGGCTTTATTTAAGAACCCAAAACGAACATGCATTGTCACCTGGGAAGTCTGATACGCTGGTGAAGCCTGAGGAACACGAAGAAGGTTGATCCTCTTGTTTGGCTCACTGGATGGCTGGCCAGGTGATTAACAAAGCCAGCTAATTAATAAGCCATTAGCATTTCCTGACAATTTTCAGTTTTGTTGTCAGGTGCCTACAGTATTGTCTTGAGAAACATTATGGCAAGTATAAATGAGGCAGTTTAAACACGCATATCAAATTCTGTATTTTTTATGGTTTATTATGAAACAAATTTACATATCATTACTCCAGGCTTTATAATTGTTCTGCTATGTCAACATGACAAGCGATTGAATTTTCCTTTGGATCTCGCTGTTCTTTAAACCCACTGTACACGGGAAGGAAGGTGCCTCAGTCCCCATACAATGCTTCAGACGAAGGGACCAGTGTTTGGGGGGGAATACTTCCCCCAGGATGATAAACAACCTTCTTCTCTAAGGCAGCTGATAGAGCTCATGCTTCAAAGAGGGTGGGGGTGGGGTGGGGGGGGTATGCGTATGCAGCATGTGACTTTGATCGGAGCCCAGGAGAACTTGTACTTTGTACTTTCCACCAAAAAAATACCTTTCCTTCCACCCCGCCCCCCAGTCTCGCACGCATGCTGAAACTCACAGAAACCATGCTGTTGTTTTGAACCTCCCCCTTCGTCCATCCCTTCTAGTGGGAGACAAGCTGGTGCGCTGGCCTTTTCCCCCACCCTCCTAAACCGCTGATAGGTCATCTTTGGCAGTCTCGCGCCGCGGCCCCTGGAGATATTTTGCCTCGTTCTGCTTTGTGAGTTGCTGCAAGAGGAAAACACGCAGGAGCTGGAAAAAATGACCAGAGTCGCACAGACGCTTCCCACAAATATGCGTCTCCTGCCAGGATTCCGGCGCAGCTGCCGGCTTTTCTAGAAATCCTGAGAGACACGGAGACGGATGAAGATGGTAGAAAAGTAACTGTCTCGGTAAACATTACCGTTCCCTTCAACAGTTATTCTTCTGTTGGATCTGAGTCACTTTGCTGTCTGGTCATCATGATCAAGAGCACTAAACCAGTCATAGGTAAGACTGTTGATTTGTTGATGCTCTAAACTATAGTCTTTGAAGGATTTTGTTGAAACAGACTCAAACACCAAGCACCAGAAGGCTTACAGCTTTGCGAGCAAAATGTTTGCAGTGAATACTTTGTAGACAAAGTGGCTTGATTGTTCTGTCATGAGTAGGAGGTTTGCTGCTTGAAGCAGACAGTGGTTTGGAACTCTGGCCTGTAAATGCTTTAAAGCGTATAACACACAAGGAACCGGATTGTACGCTGTTGAAAGTTGACTTGTTACTGTTGTAGCTAAATTGGGCACTGGTGCATAACATACTGCCTTACTGCATCTACACAAACACACACCGAGATGCAAGAGTCATCTTTCACTACATTCCAGCTTTATCAGCTCATTCCAGGATTTAAACCAGTGTGATACAGTAGCAGGAGGATTGGAGCAAGTGGTTATAGGGTGCGAGATTCCTGTTTTGACTTGGACCGCATCTAGCAGCAGCACAGACAGATGTGTGCGGGTGTGTATGTGGTGGGGGTGTATGCATTTATGCCTATGCGTGTGCGTGCTTGTGTGGATGGAACTGTTATTTCTCCACATGTCCACAACTCACCTTCATGACATACCTTAAGCTTAATGACATACCCATAGCAGGCTGAGATGGAATCATTTCAACCTGTATTCTGAGCCATTCTTAAAATAGCATGTTTATCGTGTTATCAGGTCAATCCGAGACTTTTAATTGTGCAGAATAACTGAACGCTAGCTTTATTCCTCTATATAATCCCGTGCTACACTAATGCACTTATCTTAGTGTTTACAAAGTGCTTGGATACCCTCAAGGTAGAAAGTTTTCTTATCTGTTATCTGGTTAGGAACGACTGCAGCGGGCTCCAAGCCACATCGTGCCACATCGACGTACGGCCTGTTTTCACTATTCAGATCTTTTTTACTGCGACTAAGAGTCTCATCACTGTGCTGTGCTTGAAATCTTCTGTAAATGTCAGTCGAATTTTATGTATGAGATTTTCTCACAAGTCCTATGTTTGACTTGAACATCCCTTGGATATTTTATGAATACTTTTAAATGACTATCCGAGCCTTTTTATTGTGATATCGAGCTAATGTATGGACACTCCAAACTCCAAACAATTAGGAATTGTATTAAAACTACAGCACGGCTGAATTCTCAAATCTGTTTGGTTTATAAATATTTCATAATAGCAGCTTTGACAATCACGCCTCCAGTAATTCAAATTATTTATTTTAATGTGCTCATACCAATATGTCATTGACAATCTATATACCATAGGGTTAATAATAAATTATTAAAACACTTGCATTTATTTAACCAGGTAAAATCCATTACTGTTGATTATTATTTTCTGTAAGGATATATGTGCTTATTTAACATTTATAAAAATAGGCCTTAGTGGCGGTATGTCATGTCCACTATGAGCTATCTCCCTCCTCGCCGCCGGGGAGCAACTTTTTTATTTTGTATGTGGTCTAGCTTACTTCCTGTCCTTGTGCATAGCTGCTTTGTGTTTCTGTCTCGCTTCAAACAATAATAATTAAAAATGCATATTATTGATATTTCTGTATTGGTATTGATCCTAAAATTGTACTAGTATCTAGTAGCATATGATCTATCGCTTAAATAGATTTTTTAATAAAAGCTTAAAAAGCTAAAAAAAATCTGTCCTGTCTGTTACCATGTCAAGTTCATGTTGCAATATCTTAACAATTTTGCATTTTAGAACAAAACACTTTCCAGGTTACGGACACTACGTAAAAAGGCAAACAATTAAATTTAGCAAATGTGTTTCTTTTTATCTTATAAAAATATAAATGTGTATGCATATTTACAAAGAACAAAGCATTCGGAGATAAGAAGCATCAAGAATTATGAAAAATGGTGTCACATGATGATATCTGAAAATGAACTTTTTTTTACCTTTTACACTTTGTAGCAACAACAACATGTTTTGGCAGTATGAAATTCCTAGCAGGATGTTGCTTTGTCTTTGTTTTGCTAGACTTGTCTTAATTTTTTTTTTTGGTTCGTGTATTAGTAAAAATAAATAAAGAATGCACAAGAATGCACTTGCTCCCAGCTTCTTTGTAAAAGTCAGTATGATTCCTGTCACATGGTAATCTTCAGGACTGGGCAGATTGTGCTTCCTGGTTTCTCACTAACTTAACAAGCTGCGTTTTGTCTTATTAACTTCAAGAGAGAGAGAGATTGAAAGGTTAGTGATGGAAGTGATGGACTCTGAACTTGGTGAACTGTTATAGACCTTATTCCAAAGTAAAAAAAGAAGAAGAAAAAGAGTTTTCATTAGAAATAAGCCATCAGTACAGCAGTAATATTGTTGAAAAATGGAAAGACAGAAGATTAGTTTATCATTATTAGTTTTTTTATTATATAAGATAATTATTACAAATTTCATGTCATTAATAATATAAGTGATTATTTATTATTACTGCACATATTTTTATTGTATTATATTATACTATATTATATTATATTATATTGTCTTTTTTTATATCAGCCTACAATATATACAGACACACTTATACGCCAGAATATAGTATTTATGTAAAAAAAAAAAAAAAAAAAAAGTGAAAGTCAAATTAAATACCATGAATAGAAACAATCAGGAGATGTTTAAACAAACAGGGGTTTGTGATTGGCCATGGGGAGCTCTAGCAGGCGAATACACAGCTTATTCTTGTCTGTTGAGTGAACTGAACATGCTGCTTGTCTCTCCTGCCCACTGACCAGAGTCGGAGCTGAGAGGAGTATTCCTACTATTGGTAGGTCTCTAGCTAAGTTGCCGGATGTGTCACTGTCTTTTTTATTTATTTATTTATTTATTTATTTTTTAACTCCTAAAAGTAATAAAATTTACTATAAAAATAAAACACAGTTGCCAACATTGCTCTTTCATGTAGCAAAAAGTGTGTATTCACTTTTGATATTCTCTGTGTTCATTGGTGTTGCCACATCAAAGAAAAGTCCCACCAAGCAGTGATGTATTGCTCTTGCTCAATTATAAAGCTGTGGGCAAAAGATTTAAGAATGACACACATTAATTTTCAGAAAACTTTTATCAGATGTTACTATGGTATATTGAAATATAATTTCAAGCACTTCATAAATGTCAAAGGTTTTTGTTGACAATTGCATTAAGTTTATTTGCAGTGTTGCCCCTTCTTTTTCAAGACCTCTGCAGTTCACCCTGGCATGCTGTCCATCTACTTCTGGGCCACATCCTGACTGATGTCAGCCTGGTTTTAAATAATTAAGCTTGGAGTTTGTCGTAATTTGTGGGTTTTTGTTTGTCCACCCACCTCATGAGGACTGACCACAAGTTCTCAATGGGATGAAGGTCTGGGGAGTTTCCTGGCCATGGACCCAAAATTATTGCTACAGTACAACTATTATACGTGTGGGGGTGTTCACTATAAAATTTGTACAGTGTTAGTCTTTGTTCCATTGTCAGGCAAGCATTTTTACTGCAGCAACTGCAGCATTTTTATTTGCAACATTGCAACTTTGCAGGAATGTTATTTTTAGAATATTACCTAAACCTGTTGAATATTTAGTGAACTAATGCTGTTTTCACATTAGCTGGAATTACATAACAACAGTTAATATTTTAACCAAGACTTATACATTGTACAGTTTCGGTATTGCTGTTGCCAACTTGTTCCACTAAATTTTAATCTCAGAGTCAGCTTACAGGTTGTCGCTGTAAGGGGAAAAAACACCCTGGTGGTGGAAGCAGCTGCAATTGAACAGTGACAACAGTATCATTCATGTCAGAGCAAACAGCATGTCTGGTTTTTCAGATTTTTGTTACTGGCTGCCTACTAATTGGTCAAGTGACCAATTTTATGATGTGTTTTCTTCCCCCCATCATGTCTAGAGGTTGAATTATGATGTATGAGCTTTAACGAAATAACAACTCAGCAACTGATCCAAAGTAATTCATTTGAATTAAAAGTATTAAAATTGATTTCAATTAATAAATTTCCAGTATACATGAATTCCAACTAAACATGATGTGTAGTTTTGTTTCACGAAGTAAGTAGGGCTGCATGATTCTTGTTAAAATATGAATCAGAATTTTCCTCCATATGAACTGAGATCATGATTCTGTCATGCAGTTTTTAGTCTTCTCCAGCTTTATGAATACTTTTAAATGACTATCCGAGCCTTTTTTATTGTGATCTTGAGCTAATGTATGGACACTCCAGACTCCAAACAATTAGGAATTGTATTAAAACTACAGCACGGCTGAATTCTCAAATCTGTTTGGTTGATAAATATTTCGTAATAGAAGCTTTGACAATCACGCCTCCAGTAATTCAAATTATTTATTTTAATGTGCTCATACCAATATGTCATTGCCAATCTATATAGCTGATTGGCTGGTATTGTCCCTCATCTTGCCTCTGATTGGCTGGAATTGAGATAGAGAGGGAAAAACTGTACAATTCGAGTAAGCGTAAAACAATTTGAGCATGTGTGAGAAAGTGCAAGCAGGAACATTTAATTAGCAATAAAACTTGCAAAACATGGAAGTTTACTCTTAGATTTGTAGCACAAAATTAACAGAATTATGCAAATTCATGTAAACCAATTACACAATTGTGACTTTTCCTCGATTAATCATGCAGCCCTAGCAGTCGTGTCTCAGTTTGGATTTGTCCCACACTTTGGATTTGTCACATTTCGCTAAGCATTGTGGTGATTCACTGCTGTGTTTTAAAAATCTTCTTTGAAGTTCAATCAAAGCTTCTAAAAGAATGACATGTTGTGATTGAAAAAAAGAATGAGACAGTTGTTCCAGACAAATCTGTTTGTCTGAGGAATATAATTTGACATTTTTATCAAAAGAGAAAAACCATCAAATATTTTTCCCTTATTACAAGAAAATGTGTCAAAATTCTTCTCAGCCGGCATCAGGGATATACTGTTATTTTTGTACTGTACATAGACATCACTTGGACAACCTATTATTTCAATTTTTGAATGCAATATATAATAAGCAACAATAAGCAAATTCGTACTTGCTCTGAGGTTGATGCTGATAAGGAGTTTTGTTTGTAACAGGGGGACTAAGGATGGCCATGTCCTTTATTATCCAAGGCCACACCCAGTATCTACAAATAGTACTTTCATATTTTAGCTTTCGAGTCTTGTGAGGAGGGAGGTGTGTGTGTGTGCTGTCCCTGTGGGAAAAGCCATACCATTCCAATCTTCCCCCCAGCCCTTAGCCGCCTATTGTGACTTTCTGGCATGTCAGTAGCTCCTGCTAGGTCACCCCGCCCCAAGGCAGTGAGATAACATCTATAATTCAAATACTTTTTGACGCACATTGTCTTTCCTTTGCAGCATGCCTCTGAAGGAGGTATATATATTGTGCACATGTACTCACATTCGATTTTGCAAAAATGAAAGTTCAGGAATCATGTATTTTCACTCTATTGTTCTGCAGATTAAAGGATTTTAGAAATTTCAGAAAGCAATAGCTTAAATGTTTTACAAAGACTGGGTCTTATACATATCTATGTAAGCGATATATATATACCTATACCTATATATATTATAGTATATCTTATGTACTATATATATATATATATATATATACTGTACACAAGATGACAGTGACTGTGACTTTGGATGACACCATGCTTGATTCCTTTTTTTGGTTTTAGTAGTAAATTCTCAATAGTGTCATTTAATGCAGCCATTTATGCCAGTACATAGAAGAGGGTTTGTTTTTTTCTATAGTCTCCATTTCTCTTTGGTGTGCCCGTTATCAATGTAGCAAAGATTCAAGCTAAAAATCCCCTCAAGCGTCTATTTCTTAAAAACAACTGCATGAACAGATGGCTTGTTTGAAGGGCCACGTCCCTTGCACATGGAAACAAACCAGAAACTGTATTCATGGCTGAAGGTCAATGCTGCAAAAGGGAACTTCAGAATGGAAAATCTATTTAAAAAAATGGAAGGGCACTTTGAAGGGGCCCAGTTCCATCCATCCTTTGGCCTAATTTTTTTCCTGTATTGTCTATGACTGGTCCGCCACAGACTGATAATTGTTCTCATATTGGTTCAGGAAACGTACGATGTCAGCAGTTGCATGTTGCGGTTTTGAATGAACTTTGTAAGTGAGAACGATGGCGATGTTGCGTTAATATTTGTCGACTATGACATTCTTATCACTTCTCACTTTCCTTTTTTTTTCTGTTCTTCCCAGATGAGATTATGCAACAGGAGATAAGGCCTCTGCTGGCTGTTGACATCATCGAACAGCTTCACAGGCAGTTTGCAATGCTGTCAGGTCAGAATTATTTACTCTTTCTTTACTCTCTGAGGTATTACCCTGCTGTTTTGAATTAAGGAAGGCTCCAACATGAAAGTAAGATTGCAAGAGCGTTCCAGAGCCGGTGAGGTCAATCACGTGGCAGAGGTGCAGTGCACAAAATCATACAAGTGCAGATCAATAGCTTCACTTCAAAGCTTGGAACAGGGCAAAATGTGATGTCAGTGACATTGATTGTAACATGATTATTGCCGCAAGACGGGCTGGTTTTAGATTTTCAGAAACTGATTTTTACACACACCATTCTTCAGAGTTTTTACTAGGTCCCCAGAAAGGAACCTAGTCAAAATGATCACTTTTTACAACAGTGGTGAACAGAAAGGTATCTCATAATGCACAACATTGGCAGATGTAGGCTATAAGAGCAAGACACCATATAAAAATCCACATCTGTAAGCCAACAACTGGAAGAATTTGAAGCTACATGGCTGGAAAGAAGAAAATGACAGATTTTTTCTGTGGCCCAAGATTTATATGTTTATTTCTGTCATTTTTAAACATCTGAAACATAATGTACATTTAGGTAGAAAAGTCATTTAATTAGAAAATGTTAAATTGCACATTTATTACTTCTTTATTACCTCCCTGTACTCTAGATACACTTATAGTTAGAGCCTTGTGGCGTCATTGGGGATTTGTTTTATGTACTGTAACTGTGTAGGCAGTTCAGACATTACATCAAATGTTTTTATAGCACTTTGTTCTCTCAGTACATTTATCTTCGACAAGGCATAAATTTTAAAGATAGCATTCATAATTCAAGTTTAGCGAGGATCATGCCTACCTTTCATTTTCAGTTTGAGTCAGTTCAAGTTAGACTACCTCCTTTTCAGTTGCAGTTTTCTATCTCATTAGACATCATGGTAACACTTTCTTATGAGCCCCATAATCATAAATCATTCAAACTATATACAGTCCAAAATAAAGTTTAGATTTATTTTTCTACATTCTAGAACTTTTTTTTCAGATCTATGAAATAACTCATATGGAATTCGTTAATAAAGTAAGAACAACAGTCATTTGTTATTTTAAGACACAAAGTCAGCTGTTCTGGCATAGTTCTTGCAAGAACAGTATTGTCAAGTCCATTTGTAAAATTCTTCAATCACCATGAAGAAACTGGCTCTCATGAAGACCATCCCTGTAAAGAAAGATCAGAACTTATCTCCGCTGTTCATGAGTTACCAGCCTCAAAAATCAGCACCTCAGATTAGAGCCGTGAAGGCTTTACAGAGCATAAGTAGCAGACACATCTCAATATCAACTGTTCAAGGGAGATTATAGCATAATAGATGTGCCTGCGACATCGTCTACATGGAATTTAGGTGCATAAGTGTGCTTTAAAAAATTTACAGTGCCATCTGGTGAATTTTGGAATCAACAAATAATTTATGCGGATCCCATTTATTAAGTAGATTTCTCTCTACACTGCACTCAAAAAAATGTACAGTGGTACTGTATCTGTTAAATTTTGAGATGAACTAATGATTTTTTTTCAAGGTTGATTTTGAAACAACATAAGGGCGTTATAAATTTAAATGGAAAAGTAACATATCTTCTCATGAGCCGCTTGTAGCCTATATGTTACCTCAAGCTAGGCCAAATAGACATGTGAAAACCGCAATAAAAAAATTTCTGTAGTTTTTACGTGATGCATGCACAAACAAAGAGACAAACAGACAGACAGAAATTCCAGTTTTATTATTACAGTTTTATTATGTGTATAGTTTTGGATGCCTTCAGCATTGTTTTACAATATAGAAAGAAATAATAGTCAAGGAAGACCAATGAATTAGAAGCTTTTGACTGTACTTAGTGTACTGTATTTTTTATATGTAATTAATAAAAACCTAAGTATACTTAATAAAGAAATTCTAACATTTATTAACAATTATATACAGATATTTGCAACATTTAGAACGTTATCACTGAGAACTTCCAAAATGAACAAGGACCCACAATATACTTGCCTTAAGCTACATGGATGGGCAGTTTGATCCTGCGTTTGTTTGATGTGTAGCTTGTGTAATTTTGTGCACACCTTCAGAAATTAATGTGGCGTTCCCTTAAGGTGCCATATGCATGTAAACTGTGTACTCATCAGGCAGGTTAAAATGGCTGAAGGTTTCGAGGAGAGGTTGTGCGAACAGGTCCCCAATTACCTCATCAGGATGACGTGTCTTTACAGCTGCAGAGTGACAAATATGCATGTCAAAACATTCACTCACTCTCACTCATTCACTATACTGCTTATCCTGTGTGGGGTTGTGAGAGGCCTGGAGCCTATCCCAGGGGACTCAGGGCACTAGGTGGGGTACATCCTGGAGGGGGGGTCCTTCGCACACAACAAGCACACACACTCACACGCTACAGGGAATTTGGAAATGCTAATTAGCCTACTCTACATGTGGGACTACTCTGACTGTGGGAGGAAACAGGAGTACCCAGAGGAAACGAACCAAACAAGGGGAAAACATGCAAACTCTATGAAAGTTGCTTAAAATATAATTCTGAGTGCTAATTTGGTGATAAGATTTAAGTCATTTCCTACTTCAGTGAGATTGACAGATGAAGTTGGAAATAGCACATGTTCATATTTTGTTAGCAACATGCTAAATTGTAAATGCTTGTCTGTACATTGAAGAAATTTGTGAATTTTCTTTTTTTGGGCGGGGGGGGGGGGGTGAGTAATAGAACACATCAAGATGATTAAAAAAAAAACATCTCATCAAGTTGGTATTTGGCTGAGCTTGATGTAACATAAAAGCGTTGTTTCATCACAATCGGGAAGAGAGGATACTTTGAAATTTAAATGGAAAATGCTCTTGTATAGTAAAAAATCTACCTTGAAAAAAATATGTTACTTTTTTCCCCTAATATGCAGCAATTATAAATATTAATTTCAAGTATTTTCTGTTAATGGATATCACAGTTGCTTTTAAACAGTATATATGGTATCTCTCAAAAGTGAGTACACCCCTCACATTTCAGCAATCACTTTATTTTTTCTTTATGTTCTCAAGGGAAATGAAAAGTGGATATTCTTTCGAGTAGTCAATGTGCAGCTTGTATAGCAGTACAGATTTACTGTCCGCAGATTTTATTGTCTAAATAACTGTCAACGAAAACGAGTACACCCTAAGTGAACATGTCAAAAATGTATCCAAAGTATCAATACTTTGTGTGAGCACCAGTGTTATCTAGCACTGCCTTAATCCTCCTGGGCATGGAATTCACCAGAGCTGCACATTGCTGGGATCCTCTTACAAGTTACTCCATAATGAGATCACAGAGCTGCTGGATGTTGGACACATGACTCTTCGCCACCTTCCGAACAGATGCTCAATTGGGTTCAGGTCTGGAGACATACTTGGCCACTGACAAATACATGAACATGATGAATAGGACATGCGACTTTGCATGGTTAAAGATGTACAGCTGTTATTACTTAGTGTCTACTCACTTTTGTTGCCAGCTATTTTGACAATAATGGCTGTATGTTTGGTATAGACAGTAAATCTATATTGTTTTACAAGCTGCACATTCACTACTCTGAAATATATCCATGATTCATTTCTATAGTTTTGTCCTTTGAGAAGATATACTAAAATGTTTGTTGAAATTAGAGGGGTGTACTTACTTTTGTATATATATTTGAAATGCTTTTGTTACCTTGAATTATATAAGTTTCATATAATTATAGCTTATATATATATAAACTATTGAATATTAAAATATTGACAGTTTTGTGACTCTTTCCTGAGGTGTATACATGGAAATGAGGTTGAGCAGCTGTCTGTTGAGCAGTGATCAATGTTAATGTGCTCTAATCACTTCCTCACCCGGCCTACAGACTGAAAGCTCTGCTCCATTACATTCATAGCACTATTAGATTACAAGCCTGCCATTTCCTGATACTCCTTCTGGATGTTACATACACCAATGTGGATTTCCCAGCTTCTCCTGATATGATGTCACTACTTGACTATGGTTTTACTTTATGAGCTCATGCAAATTGACTGTCAGAAGGGGAAACTTATTATTTAAAAGTACTTTAAATGTACCTCAGTTGAAGTTGCTCAAGTTAAAGCCTGTAGGTCATGTTTGATTTATTAGCTCTCGACGAGCTGCACAGATGTGCTGCAGAAGAAAAAGCTGCTTTCTGCCATATGTCCTTTAACAGTAACACACATTATAGTTGCTAAAGATGCTGTTCATGTGCACATGTATGAATTTTGCTGTACACCATATGTACAGTATTTGTTTTACAGCGACGTTGAATGCTTTGATCTGATCCATGTGAAGATGTGATTTAATTTTTTATACCAGCAGCTTTGACAATATAGTGGCTTTTATTTAAACCACATGTTTATCTCAATCATCTTGCTACTTGTGTAATGCACTTTGCAGTTTCTCATTTAAACTCATTTAAAGATTCAAAGATGCACCAAATAAACTAAGGCTAATGAAAACTACAAATTGCATGCTATGCCTAATTAGTGTGATCCCGATTTTTTTCTCTAATAAAATCCAAAAAAAAACATATTTTTTCTACTAGATTTTAGTGTTAACTTTAGTGTGCCAGTGTTTGACTTGCCAAAAGATGTTAATGCAAGGTGTCCACAATCCTGCCAGTTTTTATACTGTAAGTGTTATATAGCAAAAGAAAATAGATAAATTTCTCATGAATGAAAGTGTGAAAACGATTGACATTCATAGAAGACTTCACGCACAGTATAGCGATACGCCTCTTAGCCGCAGTACATCTACATCTAGGCACTTACATTTTTATCTCTTTATACATCTGAGCAATTGACGGCTAAGGGCCTTGCTCAACAGGGACAACTTGATGGTTGTGGGATTTGAACCTGGGATCTTCTAGACTGTAGTCCAATGTCTTAACCACTGAGCTACCCTGTCGATAGCAGCAAAACATGCAAATGGTGCAAATGCGAATGGTGCAAACGTTTTAAAGAAGGCTGTTTATCTATGAACAACAATCCTGGCAGATGTGGCTCGGATATTTCTTTTGAATATTCAGCGAGTCGAACATCACTTCCTTGCAGAAGTCTGTGGAAACTGTACACACAATCATTCACGAACAAAACTTGCAGATTACAGGAACTTCCCTTGGAGTTACAGTCACATCCCACATATTGATTTTCAGGCCAGCGTTTCAGACATGTATCAGGCAGTTCAATCATGGCTCCAGCGTACTGAGAAAACTTTCTACCTTGATGGTATCCAAGCACAAGTGAAACGCTAGGATAAGTGCATTAGTATAACAGAGCATTATATAGAGTAGTAGAGGGAGTTTTTACTCTCATAACAGTTTTCTGTTATTCTGCGCAATTGAAAGTCCTGGTTTGACTTGAATACACCTCGTACAGTATGTTTGCTCACTATATCTTTCTAAGTGTACTTAATACATTTGTAAGTGATCTCATCTTTCTAACTGTATAGCAAAATGCTACAGTAGTACTGTATAGCAAAGGAGTGTATAGTATGGCGAGTAGAGAAAAAGTCCAAGTGTAAATACTGTACATAAACGTAACCCTTAAATGTACTTAATGTAACCCTTAAAGTATTTAAAATGTCATTTTATTTAGACACAAAAAATAAACTATTTATTTATTTATTACTTTTCCTCGATTTTCTTCCTAATTTAGTC
>JAAGKR010000979.1:39145-150065 GCA_011419295.1 Clarias macrocephalus | reverse complement strand
AGACTGAAGGGGGAAGATTGGAATTCTGGGTGGTCAGCAGAAAGCAAAAGGAAAAGCGAGAGAGACAGACAGCAGTTCTTAAGGGAGCTGCTAGATTATGGAAGAAGGAATTAGGCATTGACAGACGCATAACTGGTTTTAAATTTTTATCTATCGCGTTATTGATAGTGACTCAGGGCGAATCTATACAAGCTGACCTCGCTGTTGCACACTGTGCTTCCAGACAAAGTGTGACATTGGCAGGCACCGTCTATGAATGTAAAGTAGTCTGGATAATGTATGGAATATTTAAAGACATCCAGTAAGGCGCATACTGTACTGAAGTACGTACTGGATGCACATCAGCATTCCGTTTAACTGCGATACATGCTGCACAGTACAGTAGGTGGCATTTACTTTATGTCACATTTATTTCATAATTATATGATATGATTAATTGATTGCACAAAATGATGGGTGTTGTGGAGTTTGCAAAGAATAGATATGCAGATACTATTGCTGCATGTGCAACGCACCGAGAGTAAACAAGATGAAACCGAAAGACAATGATTTCCCAGCAGAATCTAATCAAATTAGTTACTGTAATATAGTGTAAGGGTGTTATGCGAAAATCTGTCGAGTAACATAACATTGCTTGCTTGGAAAGGTCTCGATGAACAACTTGCAGGAATGAATAGCAGCAACAGCATATTGATGGCATCAACAATGATTAGTTTATGACTGTTTTCCTTGCGCTTTGTCACTTTTATCCAGAGGGGTTGGATCACTCGAACCGCATGGGTTTGACACTTGACACTCTTTCTATGACTATCACAACCCTCCCGTTCCCTAACCATCCTTCTGGACCAGGACAGCATGCTGCAGTTGCTGGGTTGTATGGTGTGTAGGTTATATAAGCCTATATAACAGTGGCGATCCAGCGGTGGCGTGGCTCAAATCCCCGACCATCCGAACCTCAATACAGTATATTAAGAGATTATGCTTGGTTTTGTAGTGGTGCTTCACATTTTAAGAATACGAATCTGGGCTAGTGCCAGAGCTCCTGAACAGATTTGGACTGGATGTTTAGCAGAGTACTGGCTCATGGTTTTTAAAAAAATCTTGTCACTAAAGAGGGACTACTTCATTCTACCTTTATTGGTTTTGCAGCTGTATATCAAAGTCCTTAGTTATGCTTTGCTTTATTCACGCCTGCCAACAGCCCGCCCCCGGTATACAGTAAAGTATAAAGCCAATTACAGTAAAAGTTGTTATCAGGGACTTGTGACCGAGAGGATGCAGGTGTTGAATCCTTAATCGACATTGTGCAAATAAACAAACCAACACAAAAATGAATAAACAACAACACAACAAAAGCAGAGACTACTGTATGACTGCTCTACTGTATACAGTAGCTACAGTAGTAATGAAGATGGAGCACATGCTAATACCTGGAAACACAACAGCATGTCGGTGGTTGAACAGAAAACCCAGAATTAAATACACCAATTAATCAGACGCAAAAACAAACCAGGTGCATGTAATTACAGTGACGTGACATGCAGGAGGGTGATGGGAGATGTTCTGTAGTTCAGCACTGCCATGACAACATCACCCCCTCAATGTGTGGCATGAAAAACAAGGTACTGGTTCCTGACAAAGCTAAAGGTGGGAGCGATGGGCTTCACAAATCATACAGGGAAGCAAAGATTTTCACGCAGTCAGAGCAGGGACAATGGTTATTTAAAATAATAAATAAATGAATAAATAAATAAATAATATAAATAAATAAATAAATAAGAATTTTTTGGACAATGAATGAGAACTACATGCAACCAATAAGCACAAATACACACAAATATGTAACACTTAATACAACTTCATAATGTTTTTTAAAAAAAAACTACATCACATTCTAATTGATATGAATTTAATTTATTGTTTACATTTTTAAAAGACACTACACTGCATTTAGCATCTGTTCCTAGAATTGTCAAAATGGTCAAGATTTTCTATGTTATTTCCTTTGAAACACTGAAATCCTCTGCAGATCCTGTTAGTAAATTAGCCTGCATCAATATTGCATGTTTTACACACGCAAACCTATTAGTTAATTAGATGGACCTAAAAAAAAAAAAAAAAATAAATAAAAAAAGTATTATTTTTCCCCTGTCTGAATTCTGACATAACATCTAGAGACACAAGAATTCTCAAAGACAAATTAAAACCCACACAAGGCAATGTTCATGCTTTAATTATTCCAGGGGTTTTCTATGCTCCGGGATATTCAACAGCGTGAACAGTAATTATGTACATGTATCCCGTGGAGGGGTTTATCTATGTTAAACAAAGAACATGCAAACACCTGAGATTGTCTGGCAAGGCCGACTAGAATGCAATTCATCTACTTCTTTTTTCTGCCTTATCAGCACTTGGAATTAAGATGCCTCATCAATTCTGGAGTTCCATATTTACAGCGAGTAATTAAGAACAAGTACATTGGCTCAGGACAAAGAAACTGCAACCGAGGCTGGACTTGTATTAAAATTTCCCAAAGATAGCATGGCACAAGCTGATTTTGGATCGAGAATTTTACCTTTTATTGCTATGCTGGGACCAAGGATTTTCAGGTGCTGGATTGCTTAATAAAGCAATATTTTGCTTAAAGGTGCGGTTTTGGATAATTAACTAGTTAGTACTGTCCATACGCATTGTTTGTTCGGGGTGCAGTTTATTCCCAGTTCCTTTGGGGCTCTTCATTTAAACATTTGGCAGACGCCCTTATCCAGAGCGACTTACATTTTTACCTTATTATACTGTACATCTGAGCAAAGGGTTAAGGGCCTTGCTCAAGGGCCCAACAGGGGCAACCTGGTGGTCATGGGATCTGAACCTGGTACCTTCTGAACCTTAACCGTTGAGCTGCCCCTGACTCCTTCAGGTTCTTTGTTAACCGTGTGAGTTTGAATATTAGGACTTATTTATCAAATACGAAGAAATTGTATTAATAGAAAACATATAATTAATAATTAATATAATTTATAATATTAATATAATTAATACAGTATGTCAATCCAACCATCTAGGACTCTTTGTAGTACAACTAGGGATGGAAGCCAATGGTGACCGTTGTATTCATGCCCAATTTTACGACCGTGGTAAGACAGCATCCACACACTACAGGTAATTTGGGAATGCTAATAAGCCTAACCTACTGTACATGTCTTTGGACTGTGGAAGGAAACCCAATAAACCCGTAGAGACCATGCAACCTCCGACAGACCCTAGGCGGGAATCAAACCTGGACCCTGGAGGTGCAAGGCAACAGTGCCAGCATACTGTATGTCACGTGTGCGTACTGTATAATGATTTCTACTAATAGGGTTATTAAAAAAGAATCCAAGTCACTGTGAATAATCACGTTTAAATAGAAATTCACAGGAAATTACAACAAATACGACTGACGATTCAGCTGATCCCATGAAATGCTGAAGTTAGCAGGAGGGAAAGTTAATGTGCATCTTTTGCAACTGAAATGCTGAAGTGGATGTGCTGAAAGATTTAGCAAATGCGATCTGCATTTAGGAGGCGCTCTTTCACAGTTTAGTGGTTATTTCCCTTTTTTTTTCCTCCCTTTTTCAGCTCTCTGTAAGCTTCGCCTTTTATGGAGCTTTCAGGCAGCACCGAATGTGAATCAGTTGGTCTGTGAGTATGCTTTGCACTTTAGGTTTGATTGGCATTTATTTATCGATTGGCATTTATAATACTGTGGATACATAAGTACAAAAATGTGATGGGAATTGTTGGTTTGAGTCGAACTTATGAAAGCATTTTCTACATTTTGAGTCATAAATGACGTTCATAAAGGTAAGGCTTAGGAAAAATTCTTCAAATTGTAGAGACGGGAATGTTACTCACATTAAACTCGTAACCCATTTGCAGGCTTGTTTTTTTTTTATTTTTTTTATGTGGTTTGAGAGAAAAAGATGTACTTGAGATTAGAACATTATCTAAGTTTATTTATCTTGTTCATCAGGGGGGGACCTGGAGTCTATCCCAGGAGACTTAGGGCATGAGGTGGGGTAGAATGCATTGCGAGGGCACACACATACTTGTTAACCAGTTAAACTAGCCTGCATGTCTTCAGACTGCAAGAGGAACCTGGAGTCCCCGAGGGAAACCCACCAAGTACCGCGAGAACATGCAAACTCCATGCACACAGACCCATAGCTGGAATCGAACCCTCTGCCCTGGATGCTATGCCACCGTGCCGCACTTTATCCAGGTTTTACTTTTAAATTAATAGATGACATTAATATGACTGCAACAAGTCTGGTTTAACTTTAAGGTTTGAGACAAATCATCTTCTACAGTGCATAACTATCGAGCAAGTGCAACAGCCTTCCTGTTCTGCCTCCGGTCTCGACACATCTTACAATGATGCTGCTCCTGCTGTTCACTCTTGTTAAGGATCCTCAGAACACAACTGCACTGCTTCGGTTACGTGTCTCCATCATTTTTTTATTATTTTTTTACTCCAATTGTTCTCGTCTCGTCGCACCTTGCGGCAGGTGATGTTCAGAAATAGATAGCAGCGTCGGATCGCGGCACACATCAGTGACCCGTCACACCAGGCACGGAAACCCTGGCAGCCTCTGATCTTCTTTGTACACAATCCGAGAGTGACACGTAAATGCTGCTCAAACCACACGCAGCTGTAACTGGGAGAGCAGCAAGGTGTGCTTTTATTAGTGCCATGATGAGCTGTCAGAACTGGCTACGAAACAGTACGAGTGTGTCAGAGTGCAGGGCTACGGGAGGGTTTGGTTGAGAAACAGTTGATGAACAGACTGGAAAAATTCATGTGCTGAGGGGATTTGACAGAACAGATCATGTTGTGAAAGAAAATAGGTTTAGAGTGTAACTTTAGTCATTCATTTACTGATTTGTATTGTTTTGTTAAAAAGCAAGATCTGCTCCTACATCACCGGCTAGGAAAACATACAGTACAGTAGGTACGGCAATTATTTGTTAAATTGGCAGCACAGTGGTCTAAGGTTTAGCGCCGTGGCCTCACACTTTGAGGGTCGAGGGGTCAATTACAGCCTTCGGGTCCTCAGTGGTGGGTTTCATCCGGGTGTTCTGGTTTCCTTCCACAGTCCAAAGACATGCATATTAGGCTAATTGGCGTCCCCAAATTTTTGCCCTGGATGAATTGGCATCCCAACCAGGGTAGACCCCGACTTGTGATCCTAGTCCCGCAAGACGTGCTCCAGGCCTCCTACAACCCTGAACTGGATAAGCGGATTAAGGGATGAGTGAGTGAGTGATGATTATAAACTCAAATACAAAAAAAAATAATAATAAAACTAAAAATGTTGTTGTCAAATACAGTAGATAACTTTTGGATTATGTCACCAACAGCCCCACCCAACCTTTACACTCCTGATCACAGAGTAAGCATACAGTATGCTGATGTAAATTCTCGCTCAACACCTCAACTTTATCATATGCATTTGAAATGACATCACAGTTACACGGGTGTTTTAAACGCTGATATTTTTGCTGACCTCCGTCCCCTTTTCCGCACATCTCACATTAGTTGAGCTCTTTTTTTTTTTTCGCCCTCGCTTTCTGTCGATGGTGACATTTTCAAGTTCATTAATGTGCAATAAAATCTTTTAGTGCACGTTTGACTTTATACTTAACATTAAGGAAATACTGTAAGTAGAGAAGTGTTTAGATGAAATCAATTAAATATATTTATTAAGGGGGAAAAAAGATACGCAATGGAGAGCCAAAGTGTCTCACAAGCACTTTGGAATGATTTTAATGGTGATGATAATTAGAAAGTGATTAGAAACCTTCAAACAGAACAACGCACGTAGCAGAAAAGGGAATGAGTGCATATGGAACTGTCTTTGGGGGTAAGACAATGTATTTAATAGAAGAAGAAGCATTTGTATTGAGACTGTATAGTGAATTAAACCTTTAAAAAAAAAAAAAAAATTACCTAATTTGTAAGTCGTGTTTAACCTGCACAGACACCGTCGATAAAAATCCTAAAATTGTGTACATTGTATTAAATAAGAGCCCTCTTGCCATGTCCAAGTGGAATTTGCATAACTACTATCTTAGGGGAAAAAGCATTTCAGGTCACACAGTGTTGTGTGAGCTTTCATCATCAAAGTCTGTAACAGATCTCCCATTTCCATCAAAAAGATGGTTTTAATGAGGAGAATAATTTAGAGCATAAGGAAGGAAGAAGGAACACTAACCACCTGTCTTGTTAAGCCTAAAATAACAATCTGGGACCAATCAGAGAACACCGAAAGCCGTGAAATAGGAAAAATGAGAAGCTGCACATCTCTTGGAACTGTATAATCATTATTTATTGTAATAACGCCGTTTCATGTGAAATCCGTCCCATGCGGAATTTCATTCTCGCATCCAACTAAATGAGATGTGAGTGTCAATGAGGACCTGAAGATCAATCGACAAGCTTTACATCAGGGCCTTGCAATCAAAACCCCTTCCAATATTTGACTCGGGGCAAGTGATTGCAAGTCATCCCCTGGCTCCATGTCAATAGGGTGGAGATTGGGGCTTCCCTCTGAGCTTTTATCAACTAATGCTCCTTTTGAGTTCCTGCCATCCTCATCAATACACATAATGTCTCCTTGAGTATAAGAGTGAGTACCCCCCCCCACCCCCCCACCCCCAAATCACACTCCCTTCCTTGCTGGCAAAAAGCGCAGTTACGTAATACACAATCACAGTAGCACAGCTGGCTTTTTCATCACTGTGGTGATTGCAACATTCTCAATGGGCTACAAGAGGCATTTTAGCTATAGGAAGCGGAAATATCACTGCAAGAGTAAAAATGTGAAGATGGACTTTAAAAAAAGGAGGATGCTATCTATAAATCTAGAACTATAAATCTGTATTATGTCACCCTGCTTATTGCATGGCCTTGTCTCTTGTCCATGTTTCTTCCCTCTTCTGTTTCTGCTTTCTCCACTCTCAGCCCTAGCAATCCCTACTACTGCCATGAAATTGCTCTGAAGCCATCAATGAAAAAGTGCCCTCCCTGGGTCTGCTTTCTCATTATCCCATAGCAGCCTGGCTAAAACAGAAGGTCAAGACTCAGCAGAGCCCGCGGCTGCCTGGCCGGCTTATGATTCCATTTAGATGCAATTTTCGGCTCCCTCCTTGAAATTACGGTGCGCGTGTAGCCTGGTGCCTGTGCTTCCAGAAGACGCGGTGTGGCGTAGATGAAGTACAGAATATGATTTACCTGCTATGATTAGAATATTAAGATGACAGGGGAGAGAAAGTTCTGAACTCGGAGATCCAATTTGAACCTGATATTAGTATGCAGTTTTCTGGATGCCATTATTTACATCACGGCATTTGACGGACGCCCTTATCCAGGGCGACTAACATTTTTAGCTGATTATACATCTGAGCAGTTGAGGGGTAAGGGCGTTGCTCAAGGGCCCAACTTGGTAGTCGAATTTGAACCTGGGACCTTCATGAACTATAGTCCAACGCCTTAACCACTGAACACTAAGTTCACAAAAATACTGAAACTGGACACTAAATTCTATACAACTTATTGTCATACATTATTATTATTATTATTATTATTATTATTATTATTATTATTATTATTATTATTGGTAGTAGTAGTATTACAATAGTAGTAATTTTTACTCTTGCAAAAACTAATTTTAATGATTTTCTTTCCACCTGTGGCATTTTGATTGATTGATTGATTGATTGATTGATTGATTGATTGATCATTAGAATGTATTTTGGGAGTTCAAATCTTTAGCCATTCTTTACCCTTAAAAAAAGGCACCTTGGGATATTGTAACTTTTAAAATTCATTTAATCAAATTTTCTTTTACTAATAAACTATCAAACTTTTTCAATTAACATTCATTCTTCTTAAAGGCATTTTTGTACACATTTTGAATGGTCCTCATTTCCCCTGCACAAAAAAGAAGAGGTGGATAGGGCAGTAAGAGTACAAATAATAATAATAATTATTATATAATAAAACAATGCAACATTTGTATTCATTTAGTAAACAGAGATTGTGCGCTATATGAAGCATTTCAGACAAAAAGCATTTAATGTAAATGAGAAACTTAGTTTATAGGCAACTAATAAAAATGTTATAAATATTAAGAACACTAAAATTAATTTAAAACCTTTGTGTTACTGGGAAACTTTTTTTTCTTCCTTTCTTCAAATTAGTTTTAGAGTTATTAAATACTTCCTGTCCTCTTAAAATTTTCTCAATATTGTAGAAGGATTTGAAGAAGTGACAAAGAGAAGCCAAAGCACTCTGTCAATTAACAGCTTTCTTTCCTTACTCAGAATTCTTTTTGCCAAAGTCATGCAGAAAGGGCAATTAATCCATAACACTATTCCTGATTAATCTGATTAATCAGTTAATTCTCTGCAATCACATTTATTAATTTTTTTTTAACGAGCTGTGATTTTAATCATCTCTTTTTGTATTAACAATGTCAACTTGGCACATTTAAATAGAAGCAACCCAAAACTACATTTCCAGTCTGAGTGTCCTTTTCAATTTTTATTTTTTTTTTTTTATCTAAAGATGACATCTGTTAAAATGGGAAGGCTGGAAGATAATTGCTCATATTATAAAATAAAAAAAACTAATTGAAGGATATCAAATGTTGGTGCATGCAATATGATTTATTATTATTATTATTATTATTTTTTTTTATTATTTTTTTATTATTATTATGCATTCTGTGCCCATATAATTGAGCTATAATGAAGGCTTTCTTGATGGACATGAGCTTCAGTTCTGCGTGCTTCCCTGTTCAAAATTAACATTTACAGATGTGTTTTTTTTTTTTTTTTAAATCGTCTAAGTGGACGCAGTTTCATATTTGCTATATACTTAAATATTGTCAAATTATATATTTTGCAAATTTATTGTGCTGATTTTGTTTGTTTTCATTATTTAATTATAAACCTAGAAAATACTGAATCTGTAGTACAGTATACACATTGTATACAAACTGAAATAATAATTTTTATTATAAGATAAAGGTTGGTTTTATTGCGTCGTTTGTTAATTATATTACTCCAAATGCTCTCTTGCTTTCCTGGGTTAGAGAGCATCTCCTCTTTTTATCTACTGTACTGTACAACAACTGGATTTTTAAAATGTGTGGATGAGGGAGAAGTCAAGGTGTACCCATATGAATAATGTGTGCTGTGATATACTGTGTGTACATTGATAACGCTAGATGAGTGATTATGCACAATACTACTGGGTACCATAGAGTAGGTGACAGTTTTCTTATTGTGGCCCTATGACACACCTGGCTGACCAGTTCTCATTTCCAAATGAACAAAAAATAAAAATGTATTCAAACAACCAAGTCTGTAAGCTCAAGGTCAATTAATATGCTCAAAGACGATGACCTATTACCTGCCTAGCACTTGAAGGTTCCGGGTTCGATTCCCGCCTTGGGTCTGTATGCATGGAGGTTGCATATTATCCCTGTGCTTGATGGGTTTCCTCTGGGTACTCTGGTTTCCTCTGATCAGGCTAATTGGCATTCCCATGTGTGTACAGTACTGTATGTGTGCCCTACAATGGATTGGCACCCTGTCAAGGGTGTATATCGCCTAGTGCCCTAAGTCTCCTAGGACAGGTTCTGACCCTGTATACAGAATAAAACAGTACAGATGTTGAGTGGGTGAGTTAAACACTTATTAGAGAGGAATGACATCAGTTGATACTGGAAGCATCGAGACAATTTTCAAACTAAGTGAAGCATAGGATGCACATAATATTTGTGTGATATTATATCATGCGTTCCCTTAATAGATAAAATATAATATCTTTGAAGAAAGAAAATATTTAGAATAAATCATCCACAGACATGGAATGTACCCCAAATTACAGAATGACTCACCTCTTGTCACTTGACTTGCTGTATTACTTACAAACATTCCTATTCCTCCAAAACCTTTCTGATGCAATGTCTGTGTTGCGAGGTGAAAAATAGGAAGCGAGGTGAAATTCAGCTTTTTTTTTTTTTTCCCCAACGATTGCGATGTTGTTACTGAACACTAGAGGCTTTCTCAGAGGCATTCCGAATTTAAACCTACTGTATAGCTCATGGGTTGTAATTGAATTAAAGCGCGATTAAATATTCTTTAAATAAATGGCTGTTCTTCATGTACTGTTAAAGGGAATATTCTTTCATGACATCAGCATGTCACTATGCCTGCATCAGAAACACCCAGTTTATTTAGCATAAAAAAAAAATATATATATACCATATATATATTTAGCATCGTGGTGGAGGTATGATATTACAGTTGCAACGTGGGAGTTTTTGTACAGTAGTTAGTGAAAACTTACAGTATGTAAGACTTTGCTGGTTGAAGGAGAAGCTGTTGGATTCATTAAAGTAAGGATCACCTGCATTATCGTGTTATTTCCCCTCTTCATTCAAAAAGAAAGAAGGATGGATTTAGTTATCAAGTAATCAGCACCATTATATGTAATTTGTTTTTCTTTATTTAAAATAATTATTTTATTGTTTGATAAATGTTCTGCCCTTGGATTGTGGAAGGTGCATCTTTTACTGCTTATTGGTTTAGAAGGTCGTGTTTTCAGTGTCCACCTAGTGTGTGATTCTGTGGATATTAATTAGAGCTGTGGTGCTATATGTTGAAGGATCAGAGTGCACCTACGATGGGTGCATGTGTGCCCACGCACGGTTATTGCAGGACTCATAAGACCTGCACATTTTTTAATTGCTCTTATTTTTTTAGCTGTTCCAAAAAGTTCCAAAAATATTTTATCTTTATTAGTTAACAACAAAGTTGAAAAAAGTCTACTGAGCTCAACTTATCAGTTGCAATATTCCATCCGTACTTAATGCATAAATTATTCAACACAACTTAAACATTACTACACCAATTAAGACCATACTATATGTTTTATTGGTTCTCTTGCATGACATACAGTTTGCTTCGCCGGTGAGTGGATCTTCAGGTTTTTCACAGAAATGTATAGGAATTTTACCTACATATTATTTCTTAAATGGAGGGATAATAAAGGTGCTTTGTCTTGGCAGTACTACACATATGAAAATATTGCTTAATAATTGTGAATAATATTGTGTATGTTGTAAGTTTAATTGCAGTTCAATAGTAGTTCAGTTGCATTTTTTTTTTTCAGAAGGAGCTCACAGTTTAAAACAGGTCTTTTCAACTGTTTCCAACTACTGACACAGATCTTGGACATTCATTGCAGACTTTAAACTTTATTATCTGCACAATAATAATCATAGACAATCATTTGCACAAACCATTGCAGCTTTGTCTTTACCAAACACTTGCGTAATAAACGCATTAAATATGTTTACATACATACAGTGGAACCTCAGATTGCAAGTAATGCGGTTTGCAAGCGTTCCGCAAGACGAGCTAGGATTTTTAATCAATTTTGACTTGGAAACCGATCGAAAGTCTTGGTTTACGAGTACCGAGTATCATGTATCACGCATGCGCCTCTTATTTTGACACTAAGCGTCGCATGATCACAACTGAGCCAATGATTTTTCTCTCTCTTGCGCTGCGGAATTGTGGATAATCGTCTCCCCTGCTGGGTCCTTGTGCTCGTCTCTTACTGGTATAATCAACAGTTGAAATGAATCAGTGCTGGGTCATTTTTTTTTTTTTTTACTTTATAGCAGTGATTCCGTTAGTATGCGCTCACGCGAGTGTCATTAGAGAGATTTCTTTTTTTGCCCTCAAAACAATGTTTCCATTGTCTGTGTGTTTCTTGTGAAACTTAAAAAACGAGGTGGGGGAGGGAGGAGGAGTTTTACTGTGTAAGACGAAGTGAGGGAAGGGGCTAATTCCATACACACACACACACACACACACACACACACACACACACACACACACACACACACACACATTTATTATCGGGATTTATTTTTACTTTTTTTTTTAAGTTAAAGTGCAGGTTAATTTTGTTTTATTTTTATTTTATATACAGTGGAACCTCGGATTGCGAGTAATGTGGTTTACGAGTGTTCCGCAAACCGAGCAAAGATTTTAAATAATTTTTTATTTGGAAACCGAGCAAGTATTAGTTTACGAGCGCCGAGTATCATGCTTCACACATGCGACTCTTATTTTGACACCGAGCGTCACTCTCTCACCTTAACCCCCCTCCCCCTCCCTCCTTCCCCCACGGCTTCACAAACACAGAAACTCTGCTCGTGCGTGCGCAATTTGACACTGAAACACACACACACGCACAGACGCTCTCTTGCCTTTTCACCCCTCCCGGCTTCACAAAGACACAGAAACTCTGCTCTGTCGCGTTTTTTTTTTTCAAAGGTAAGGTGCTGGTTCCTCTGTTTTTTTTTTTTTTTTTACTTTACAGCAGTGATTCCCTTAGTATGCGCTAACGCCAGGTCAGAGAGATTTCTTTTTTTCCTGTTAAAACGGTGTTTCCGTGTTTGTGTGTGTGTGTGTGTTTGTTGTGAAACTTAAGTGATTCCTTTAGTATGCGCTCGTGCCAGTCTCGCTTTTTTCCGTTAAACCGGTGTTTCCGCTGTGTTTATGCGCTTGTTGTGAAACTTAAAAAGTGTGTCTGTTAATATACGCTCAAGTCATCTCAGAGAGATTTCTTTTTTTCCTGTTAAAACGGTGTTTCTGTTGTATGCGTGTGTTTGTTGTGAAACTGTGAAAAAGCGAGGTGGAGAGAGGGAGGAGGAGTGTCACTGTGTAAAACAAGGCGAGGGAAGGGGCTAATTCCACACACACACACACACACACACACACACGGCGCGTGCGCGCCCCAATGGAAACACTTATCTGTCAGGATTTATTTGTACTTTTTTTAAAGGTAAAGTGCAGATTAATTTGTTTTATTTTCATTTTATAGATTGTATTAATTATTTTTATGTATTTATTTTTTGGGGCTGTGGAATGAATAATTTGGGTTTTCATTATTTCTTATGGGAAATTTTGATTTGGTTTATGAGTGATCTGGAATACGAGCCCAGTTCTGGAACGAATTATGCTTGTAGTCCAAGGTTCCACTGTATACACTTTTCACACTTTTTCATATTTTTAATTTTCTGGCTTAATTCCATGTTTTATATATATATATATATATACATATATATATATATATATATATATACATTTTCATATACCTATTATTTTTATACTTGCGTTTATTTTTATTATTTTATTTTATTTTTATGCTTACTTTTTAGCCGCATTCATTAGGAGGAAAGCAAAGGAAGAATTTCATTGTTCAGGGGGGAAACATATGACATATGACTTGAAACTATTTTAAAAGGCATGGTTCGCTGCTGCAAAAGCTACAATATATACTATGTAACTCCTACCAACATAAAGCTAAAATTTTATGTCTGCACTACTTACAAAACAACCTTAAAAAAAAAAAAAAAAAACATGGAAGACACCAGGGGAGCTGACAGCAACATGTTTTTGATGTATAATACTGCACAGTCCTGTAAGATAAAAGACTGAAGTATACAGGCAAGGGGAATCTCCAGAGCAATGACGGAGTGAGAAAACTGAGGTGGTAAAATTAAACGAACTGTATTACGATGCGATAAAGAGTGTTTGTGTGTCATCGCGGCCGGGCAGATACAGATACATACACAGCTCGGAATCGAACAAATTAAGGAGAACAAGGGTTATTATTTTCTTAAGTCTGGAGGAAAACATTGACAAAATAGATGCAGAAATTCATTTCAGATTCATCCAGATGAACATGGGAAGTACAGCCTTGACCACTTACAGTACTCATGAGCTATTCATACTACTGGATAAATATGACTTTGGGCGAATCCTTTCAAGCCTGTAAACGTTAACCGGTGTTGTCCGTGCTTGAGATTAATTCGGTGACATATTAAGCATGACATGCTTATGCATAATCCATAAAACTAACAAACAAACAAACAAAAAAAAACATATGCTGCACACACTCTTAATTAAATATGCTACTAAATAAGCGGCTATTTTTACATTTTCTTTAGATATCATGTGGTTGTATCACATC
This sequence comes from Clarias macrocephalus, assembly GCA_011419295.1. Lineage (NCBI taxonomy): Eukaryota > Metazoa > Chordata > Actinopteri > Siluriformes > Clariidae > Clarias > Clarias macrocephalus. The sequence goes on along the minus strand of JAAGKR010000979.1, from coordinate 135,961 downwards.
CTTTTAGAACCTCTGCATATTGTTTTGTCTCCTAAGGGATTGTGCGGCACTGAAGCTAAGCTCGGCCAGGTGGCAAACCCGATTGTGATGGCTTCATTTAAATGGGAGCCGAAATCTGCACCTGAAGACACGGAGACAGCTACAGCATTGAGTTGTAATCCTCTCCCTCGCACGCCGGCACAGATGCAGCCTATAAAGCGGCTAATGACGCCAGATCGAATTGAATGGCCCAGAGTCTAATGAGTAATTACCGAGACTGAAGATTGTATATACGCTTTCCTTTCTGGAGGGTTTGCTGTGGTTATGCATTAATTAGCTTTTTGTTAGGGCTCGCACCGGCTCTGTGTCCACCGATAAGCGAGATCAAAACAGAGCTTTCTCGAACCGGTGCAAGCTTTCGCTGCCTCTGATTGCTAACTCCAATCCAATTTCACACTATTAGCACAAGCGTTGACACATGTGGCGCTCTGAGTAAGTGCAGAATCTGTTATTATAACACCTTTTGAATTCGTTTTAAATTAGACGCAAGTTGCTGTTCAAAAATAGTTACTTTGACTATTACTGTGTAAGTTGCTTTACATTTGTAGAACAGCGTAGAAGTGTTTAAGGCACTCAGTCCTACGAATCTCAGCCCTGCTTTATACAGTACTGATTATTCAATTACTGATAAATTAAATCTACTCCAGAGGTTAGATGTAGAACTTCTCAAATTAGTCTTTGTGAGCTTTAAGTAAATAAGTTAAGACATAACAAATATATTATTTATTTTAAAAACTATGCAGTTATGGAGTGTACATGTATATGCTAAATATTTCATTACACTATGACTGTATAATGTAATCATATTACAAAACCTCAAAGATTCTGGAACTTGTATGTAAGAGCTGTAAATTAATCTTCAATCAACACTATTCCCTTTATTATTTACTTCTTTTAAACCACTTTGCTTCCATTTGGAAATGGTGCAGAATTTTCAAAATGTGATTTCTATTCTTTTATGTTGTTGTTAGTCTTTCGCCTGCTCCCAGTAAGGGGTCGCCACGGTGGATCAACTGATCCTGGCAACAGCTTGGCACAGGTTTTTACGCCGGATGCCCTTCCTGACGCAACCCTCAAACCGGCACGGCATCCAGTGGCTGGGGTTTGGGCCCTGGCTGGGAATCAAACCCGGCCTTCCACATGGTAGGTGAGAAACGTACCACTGTTTCATCAATGTCCTGATTCCTGTTCTTTTATATTTATTTATATGCTATTGATTTATATAACATATAGAATATTTATGATGCTTTATGACATATGACCAATGTATTGTATTCAGAGTTCGTCATACCTATGGTACAGTATGAGCATGTTATGAGTTCATCATACCCCAAAATAAATAAATAAATAAATAAATAAACCTCAAAATTTATTATATTGTAGTACAGGCAAATAATAAATAAATAAAACAAAAAATAACCATGTTTTAATTATACCTAGAAAAGAACTTCATTTTAAATTATAATGATCAGTTTTTTTTCACATAACTGATTATTAAAATAATATTTTATAAGAAAAAGTGGATTCACTAATAAAATTACCTCCAATGTAATTTAATAGATGACATGTCAAAACTGTGACTAGTCTGGACTTAAGATTGTACCCCCGTGTGTAATAATGTTGATACACTTACTATAAATACAGAGAACAATAAAAGCAAGTTATTTTAATAGAAGCAGACAATAAAACCCACTCGTAATCTTTCAGCTCAAATTGTTACCTCATCTAAGGAAACAGGCTACAGAACTTATACTGCAATATGCCTGACTAGACTCAATCATATACTACCTGCTTCCAAAAGTGAACCTGTTTCTTTTGACACGAAACCGAGCGTTTGATCTTCATTCCAAACTTTGGGATTGAGAAATCTGCTGCATTTTATTTTAATCAACAATTTTCAGCAGTCAGGATATATACTGCTTAATGTCCTGCCAGATGTTTTATCATAATTCTGACAGTGCTGTGTCAGAAACTGACAGCATCAGACAAAATCATGAGCTCGCTCTAAATTACAAGCTGTAAACAATCTGTTATTTAACTCAGCCAGGCTTTCCAGTTATCTGAAAATGAAGCATAATCACTCGGTACGGTCGAGAAATTAAAAATGACAGACATCATATGATTATGGAAAGTAGATCAGTATACTGTCTTTTTCTATTTGGAAGTACATGTTGCATGATTTCCTCCATTATTCTTGCGCACAAGCCAGCATGACATCTGCATGGTAATTATAGTATCTTTATAATACAGTAGCTCTTAATTCTTTATAATAGTGACATTATATGGATTATGTGGGTGTTGTAACAGCTCTTAAGGTTTTTTTTTTCTTTTCTCCCTTACATTTTATAATAATATTAATAAAGGTGGATTAGTGGTTAGCACTGTTGCCTTGCACTACCAGGGTCCGGGTTCGATCCCTGCCTCAGGTCTGTGTGTATGGAGTCCCAAATTGCCCGGTGTATGTCAATGTGTGTGTGCCTTGAGATAGATTGGAACCCCACCTAGTCTCCAAGCCCCCCACAACCCTGTATACAGGATAAAGGGGTATAGACGATGAGTGAGTGAGTAATAATAATAATGATAATTAATTATTTACTGAAAAAGCATTACGTATCATAACAATCCTTTATATGCAGCTATGAATTTTTAATGTAATGCATTTAGAATAAAGAAATGAATTTCCAATTTGCAAATTTTAAAGAGTACCACTCAACTGGTATAGGTATATCTGGATGTGACCGAGACAACTGGATTGAAAGGAGCTACAGGTTTAGCATATTAGTTTGTCTGGAACAATGCATACAGAAATACCTTGTTCATAATATACTACATTTTAAGCTACCTGATAGATATCTCATATGAAAAGTTGCCCTCTGTATAAGAATAATACAAAAAAATATAATAATAATAAAAATCCATAGCATTAATATAGATGGAAAGATGTTTATACAGTACTGTACTGTATGTTTTTATGGATGGTTGGATGAATGGATGACTCACTGGATCACAACACTGAAGACATGATGACACATTTGGAGTAGGCACTGACACATGGAGGCATTAAAACCTGATCGTATCGTGCAAAAAAGATCCCCAGCAGCACTCCCTCGAGCACCATGGTAGGATGAGCCGCTGACTAAAAGTGCATTTGTATGTCACTACTTGGGCAAGGTGGGCAGAGTTGTTTACAGTCTGGTCTAAAACTGTTTCCTTCCTCTTTTTCTGTTGTTCAGTCCAATGAGATTAGACTTGATTAGCCTCCTGTGATGGAGTTGGCCTACCTGACCAGTTTATTAAGACAGGCTACTCTCCCCATCCTGATTGATGACAGCATAGAGTCACATTAGACCTCAGTGGCCTGTTGAATACATTTAATCTTATGCACCATCTCCATGTGCCCTGCTCATGAATCGTAATCCACTATCAGTCCCTTTGTCTTGTTATCATTGAGTTCCAGGTGGTTTTTCTCAGCAACACTAGGCAAAGTTTTCTGCTGTCATCCTGGACTATGAGTCACTCCCATTGTGGATGCGCACTGGAGTCATCGGTCTCTGAGTCATCAGAGAACTTATGTAGGTGGCAGCTGATGTACTAGATGTCCAACAAAACAGACAACAATCTATCTCTTGATTTTGCAAAAAAGAATATCCTTGACTAGAGGAAACCAACTGTAGATCAAGTCAAGACCTACAGTACACTACCACTTCGCCTGGACCTTTAACACCACATGCTAAATCAAGAATATATTATTCTTTCTCCAGATCAGGAAAGTAAAACATCCCCCCCCCCCATTCCATTCTATCCACTTTATTTTTTTTTACACCACCCAACAGCAGATTATGAGAATAGCTGAAATTATGAACTCTTTCACTCACCACTCTCTGCCCACAAGCACTGCGTCTGCACGGCCACGGCCTTCTGCGGTGGCAAGACCGCAATACAGACAGATGGTACTAGAGCATTCGCAAAACAACTACCAGACTTTGCCACAACTTTCCTCACAAAGTGGTTAGTGTGCTTAAACGTATACTGCTTCCTTCAGAGTCTACCAGATATAAGACCATTTTGAACAACCATTAAAGCTTTGACCACCAGTGAACACATGAACTGAAACAAAATGGAACATCATGATCCATGAATCCATGAATATGGATTTTGTGTGTGTGTAATTGATTACCTCAAATATTTTGAGTTTTGCCAAATATATATATATATATATATATATATATATATATATTTGGCAAAACTCAAAATATTTGAGGTAATCAATTACATCAATTTTTTTAAAGTAATGATGTTTCCAATTTTAAGTAAACAGAACTATGAATTTTTGAGTTTGTTGAACTTCAAATCAAATAAATTGTTGCAGACAATCCAGCCCGGGAATCGAACCCGGGCCTTTCACATGGCAGACGAAACACCTACCACTGAGCCACCAGTGCTCTATAGATTTTATGCTGGTGGAACTTTAAGGGGACAGTTACTGTTACTTAAGTACTTAGGATTACTTAAAATATCAAATTTGTTCTGAATACTCAAAAAGTTCTATTAATTTGACCTAATTGCAATTATTTAAGTTAACAGGACTCAATGTGTTTAATTACTTTGAGCATTAGGGTGTACACACTGTAAACCCTAATGCTCAAAGTAATTAAACACAAAATATTGTATATTAGTTAGCATGCAGTGTTCTTTGCATTTATTGTCCACCAATTGTCCATCGTCCATTGACAACCAAATCTTCCTAAAGGTAAAAACCACTGCATATTCTTATTTCATACACTTAGAACTTCCACATTTTATGCAAAAAAAAAAAAGCCATGTTACATAGAAAAACATGATAAACTGAAACTGGTAGAAGGTGTTACATTTAAACTGAATGTTTGGTTTTGTTTTTATATTTGTTATGTCTTTAACAATGTGCAAGTAAAAAGCTTTTGTGTGCAACAAAATTCAACACACTGCATTGCTTTTTTCTGTCACGTGAATAGAGCAGCAATAATACTTCCTGGGCAACATACTGTAGTGGCTGCCGCGAGTGGTTAAAATGTGTTTAAAGAATATGTAGAAGAATTGAAATTGAACTAAGAAAAAGACTGTTACATGCTCTTACTGCCATTGCATTCACTTCAGCGGTAATAAATGACAGGTATGCATCGCATAATATACTGTATGAGAAACTGTACGTTCTCTGACATAGAACATTATGTGATTTGGATGTTGCTCAAAGATCATGTAATATACTCAACAGAACTATAAGAGATATTGTAGAATAGGCACTGTGGTGAAGCGGAGAAACAACTTTACAAAAGCAATTGATGTACAAGAGAAATAAGATGCACACAATGTGTGTGGAAAGCTGTTGGTTAAATGGCACATAGGGTATAACTCTAAGTGTTAAATCAACACTGGATTTTCAATCCAATAAATGCTCATTTAACAAGCCTAGATCAACTTCAGATCGTTTCCCAGGCCTCCACTGGGTGCACGGGGTGGACTAGAACACCTCATGCAGCCCTCCAGCCCAACCTCCAAAACATCAGTGTGAAACTCCTGAATGTAAGCCAATGAGTAAGAATTACAATTTTAGCAAACACCGTGAGGAATCTGCTGTTGTGTACTGATTTGGTGCCAGAATTTCCCCTTCCAAACTGCAAAGCCAATATAAGATTGCAAGAAAAGGGCACTATAAGGGTCAGTACGGGACTACAGTACCAATAAAAGTCTCCCCATTAATCCAGCTAGATCGTCAGTTTTAATATACTAATTAGATTCGATTTTGCTCTTTCACTCCCCCTCTCTCAGGTTGCCAATCCCAACCACACTATAAAAGAACCCCTTTTTTGTAACAAGATCCGTGCTGGCGTGTTGGGCAGAACATGACCAGGAAGCATGCCAGGGCTTTGTAAATGGAGACGGTGTCCTGTCGATGCTGCTACTTTAGGCTGAAATCAGCACAAATGAGCGAAGGACACAGAGAGAGAGAGAGAGAGAGAGAGAGAGAGAGAGAGAGAGAGAGAGATACATCCTGTTGAAACCACATCTGTCTGATTAGTAGCAAAACTGCTATAACTTCATTTACATGCAGCGAAGGGAAAGTATACATACTAAAAGAGCTTGGGAAGAAAGAGCTACGTGTATTTCTATTTTTCATTGATTTTAAACTTTGTTTGTGTCCCTCACATTGATTAAAGATGGTTTCTGGAAAGCACACCTTAGATCTGGTACTTACAGTAGTCATGACAACAGAAGAAACAGTCGCACCCAGTATGATAGCATACAGTAAGATGTCTATACTTTAGATACAGCATCCTGATTTTACCTATATTCAAAAATGGAAGCAATCGTAGCTAGTTTTTATTGTAAGGCTAGCATGCCACACTTGCCAGAGATATATATTGACGCTGAAATACACACACACTAAAAAATGCTGGGTTGTTTTTACTACCCAAACGCTGGGTTGCCTCTGTTGGGTAATTTTTTTTCTGGGTTATTTACAGGGAGTTGGGTACTTTTGTTTAACCAAGAGTTGGTTGGAGTTGGGTTAGCTAGTGACAGCTAACCCAACTCCATCTATCTATCACAGACCGTGTTAACGTTACACTCAAACTTTCAGCCTGGTCTGTGCTATAGCATGCTAGTTTATTTGATAATGGCTGCTAGCTAGCCAAACCAAAGAACCCCACCTGTGTATGAAAGAAACTGCAAAAATGTCTAAGCTTTTTTAGCTTTCTTTCTAGAATGCTTGCAGGGTGAATGGAGATGGTGAAGTGATGAATGAAAGCTAAACTGTTAACTGTAGTGCCAGCATGACGCTAGCATTTAGCTAGATTGCTAACGTTAGCAACTGCATATAAAAAGCTGAGGTGTTACAAAACACTAATCTTCTTACAAATATGCATACTAGCCAACCCTCTCGATTTTTCCATAAACCTTTACTTTCTTAATTTTTTTTTCCTTTCTAAGGTTGGAACCAACACCGTGGAATATCAACAGCAGGCTGAAGTCTCGAGGCCGAACCCCTACATCCTGATGTTGGGAGATAATGACCAGCACTATACACAGTAATAGTATCGTAATGATGTCCCTGTTGAACTTGTTTTGTATCTTGTGCTTTTGAAAAATAAATATAAATATTTTTCTATGATTTGTACAATTAATTGGATTTTGTTTATTGCATATATGTATGGTTTGCAAAACTTAGAGTTTTTTTTTTTTTTTTTTTTTTTTGTAATAGACCAGTATATCAAAGTAATTGTATATCAAAGTAAACTGTTTAAACTGTTTTACCCATAGACATGTAAAACATAAAAATAATAAATAACCTATTTGTGAGGTAGAATTAACCCAACATTGTAGTTAAATATGACCCAGCATTTGGATTGAATATTTTACTCATCTCGCTGGGTTAAATTCAAATTCAAATTTTATTTGTCACATGCACAGTCATACACAGTACGATTTGCAGTGAAATGCTTAGGCGACTGCCTGTGACCTTAGAAAAAAGAAATGAATATAACAAGAAGTAGAAATAGATTTAACTAAGAATAAAATAATAAAATATATGTACAGTAAAAAATATACAATTTCCAATAATAAAAATATGAAAAATATAAGAAAAAAAATGTACGAAAAATATACGAGAATAAAAATGTACGAAAAATATAAGAAATATAAGAAAATATAAGAGAATAAGAAAAACCTGGGTGCAAATAAATAACCCATTTTGCTGGGTTAAATGAACCCAGCATGTAGTTGGTCCAATATTTATCCAGCAGCTGGGTTAAAAACAACCCAGTTTGAGTTGTTTTTAACCCAGCATTTTTTAAGGTGCAGTGGGGTCTGATATATGGTGCGAAGAAGGGCCACAGTCATTAACTTGGGATCATAAGGGTTGCCTGCATGGATCACATAATGCATTTAGGTGATCTTCACCCTCAGTAGAGTCCAATTTCAGGACTTTAATCAATTCGTGTACTCAAAAAAGCAGCATCAGTACTGGAATATTTAAAGAGGAACTATATCAGCACCATGCTTGATCCTTAGTAGAGGACAATAATAATAATAATCAGAAGGTCCTAGGTTCAAACCCCTCCACCACCAAGTTGCCACTGTTGGGCCCTTGAGCAGGGCCCTTAACCCTTAAACACTCAGACACACAATGAGATAAAGTGTAAGTTGCTCTGGATAAGCGAGTCTGCCAAATGCTGTAAATGTAAACACACCAACTTCACATACAAAGATGTAATTAACTAGTGATTTTGTTTCTACTTCATGATTTCTATTTCAGCCCAAACACAGCAAAAAAAAAAAAGAGGGTTGGAAGCATTTCATATAGATGAGTAGATTCATTTAGCTCTTTGTTTTCATTTATAGCTTAGATTGCATGTAAACTCTATACAAAAACTCAAGCTAAAACATTTACTTAATGGCAGCAGGCTTTCAGAAATCTCAAGTATGCATTTTTGAGTTCATAATGCCGTGCTGCTGTATGTGTATAATTAACTGCTTTTTTTTCCATGTGAGCTTTAGACACTTAATATAGCCATAATTTATGCAAGCACTTTTTTTTTTTAGGAAAGACTCAGATATGAAATTGCAGGTGTACGCAGTGGTGCCAGGAAGGAAGCAGGAGAATAAAGGAAGAAGCAAGATATTGCTTAACAAATGAATCATTATGACTTATATTGCGGTTTGGTGAAGAATTTTGATTTAAAACTGAGACTGAGAAACTTCTGCTCTCATAAATACTGGAATTTTAAAAAGGGCAGAATATTCTCAGACTAATATATACTATTTAAAAAAAATAAACATGTCGCACACTCCAAGATTTCATTGCCTGCCTTTAGCTTTGATTATAGTGCATATTGTGGTGAAAAAATCATGCGTGAAAATGATTGCTCGTGCTCCAAGAGGACCACCACTTTTTCATAATTTGAATCCTGGAATATGCCCGTGCCATCAGAAAAGAAAAACACCATAGATGTGATGACCTGAATGTACTATGAATGTAAATGATCAGGTCATCAGGTGGTACATAACGTTGCTGAGTCTAGACCTGACCAACTGAAGCAACCCCAGATCATAACCATGACTCCAGAGTCGTGTACAGTTGCCACTGTGCATGATGGGTACTTACCCTGACGAGCCCATCGCTCTGGAATTGAGTAAGGATGGACTCAGCAGACCACATGACATGTTTTTTTTTTCTTTTGCTTCTTTCCTGATTATGCATTGGGCACTTCTCAACCTAATTCCAGTATTTTCAAATCTTAATTGTTTTCGGTTCTTGATGCCGACCAAAAATTTAACTTTCTGAATTTATAAACTTTTTTTTTTTTTTTTTTTTTTAACCAGGCAGTACATTATAGTAAGGTTTATTAAGAGAAAAATGTCAATCAAATGGTATAAAAGTAGGCTTCTTTATGTATAATGGATTGAAATTAAATTAAATTAATGTGGTTCTGTGGAAATAACTTTAGTATTTGGAAACAATGGCAAAGTTGCAATGCTGGTTTTGTCCATACACCAATCAGCCATAACATTGCCACCACTCCCAGGTGAATTGAATAGCACTGATTATCAATAAAACCCCAGTAAGCTGATATCCAAAAGATGATAAATTCATACAGCTGATATATTATTTAAAATTATATTACCCAAGAATCACCCATGTCTGCGGGGACCAAAGGCCGGCTCATCCGGTCCAATTCCACCGAAAAGACAATGCAGCACAAATCACTGGAGAAAAAAAAAATCAATGCTGGAGCAATAGAAAGGCACCAGAACACCTGGTGCACCAGTGTGTTCGATAAATTCACTATATATATATATATATATATATATATATATATATATATATATATATATATAAAGAATAATTAGAAGCACCTTCAAAAAGTGCATGTTGACAAAAAAAAAAAAAAAGAAAAAAAAGAAACCATTTTCAAACTATTAAAATCATCAAATTTACATATGCCCATATGTTATTCCTGGGTCATCCACGTCCAGAAATAACTCTAATATTTAAATATTACCGTTTAATAAAGCTCATCAAAAAAAAAAGAAATAAATAATAAAAAATAAGACAATGACCTTGTGTAACATACTGTAGTCCATTTACACTGTGAAAGGTGATAAAGCACACAGTGGATTAAGATACCCAAATCAAACAAGCCCATAATACAAATAGTCTCTTTTTTTTTTTTTATGTTCGATGAGATTTACTGTAACACTGCTTTTTATTTGCATAACACCAGTGGGCTCCTCTGCTCCTCAATGGCAGCTAACGGCATGTTATTTCATTTCGACATTAATGAATACAAGAAACAGCCACAGAGTCTTATAGCAGATTTATTATAATCTATTGCTGCGTTCATGAATTAAACGCAGTAAAATATTTAAAAGCGGTTTTATAAATGTAAGGGTTGCACTTTAAACTTCAACAAAAGATCTCATAAAAAAAGCTCTCACACACCACTACTGGGACAGACTATTTACTAGTGCTTAGTTCGGATGGTCAGGGTGAAACTTTTTAATGTGTTATCTCTAAACACAACAAATGACACCGCTTGGAAGAAAGTGTTCCTGAGACTATAGGGTGGCTAAATAATGAGTTATTATTTAGCCACCCATTTATAATGAGTTAAAAAATAGTGGTCACCGAACAAAAAAGAGACAAATATTGTTTGTCCAGTTTACAATTACTTAATATTCTAAGATGGTCATTTGAAACCCGAAAGCAGTGCGTTGTTGAGACTTGAAAGAATAATGGTTCACTCAATACAATATTTAATTTCTGCTTAAAAAAAAGAGGGATTTTTTTTTATAATAAATTGCATCATGCCAAAAACTTGTTGCTGTTCCCTGTATTAAAAAGCATTAACAAATAGAGTGTCATTAATACTGATACGACGGTATGCTTAGGTACAACATCCTTCGTTTAAAAAGTTCATTAACTTGCACTAAACTTGATTTATTGTATTAGGCTACAGCGCACTTTTAGATACCTGTAACATGTCATATTTTTTCATTGTTTTAGAAGGTGACTGCAAAGAAAAATCTCCTTGATATAACTTTATATATCATACAGTATCCATACATGGTCCATTCATATATTGCAATATATTAATAAATATAAGCACTAGTTTCCTATATGTGTAAATGTATAATTTCATATATTGCATTATATTTTACAATATATCGCCATATTTTTTTCTCTATAAGTGATATGTCAAGAAATATACTACTGTATATTTATGTACAAATACAAATTTACTTTAACACCAGATGGATTTTTGATTTTCATGAGCTTTTCAAAAATGAATTGAAATATATAAGTTTCACTTTGTAAACTAAATTAAGAAACTGAATTATGAAATGATGAAAGAATATAATCTTTCCCATGATATTATATGTTTCTCAATATGTACTGTACTCTATATTTCCAATAGAACCTGGAAAGAGACTTCTTGCAATTTTGGTCTTAAGTCTTGTTTTCTTTCTGTAAAAAAAAAAAAAAAAAAAAAAACCTTCATCTCTTGATAAATCTGTAGTCTTCTTCTGGACTCACCTGAAAAGGACTTGGCTGTATCACTGGTTCCATGATAAATTATGCTCATCAAAACTGTTCTACATCATACATAGCATTTTCTATTTTCGGAGTTATGCACTTGACCGTCTTGCCTTCTCTGTGCCTGCTCTGGAAATGGAGAGGGTATTAAGATTAGTACAGACTTGTACACATTACAGGCATTGGCAAACCTCAGACACTCGTGGGCATTGCAAGTTTATGAGTCTACAGTGGAGAAGACAAAAATAGGACAAGAAAGACAAAAAAAAAAAAAGAGCTTCCTACTGCAAAAAAAAAAAAAAAAAGTGTAGTGTAGTGTAGTGTAGTGTAAACTCTTTAGTCTTGCATGGTGTATTCTGGGTAAGGCAGAGCGGTTCTGCTGCTAAGACAGACCAGCTGGCCAAGTGCAGCATCACTGTGATGTGACAGTTGATACTTCCTCCATCACCTCTTACCTCCCAATGTCATATGTGATATAAAAATAAACAAATCATTCAAATAAAGATGTGACATAATAGAAAACTCTAACACATACTATAGTAAAGCTGGTAGAGACGGTTGGCAACGTCCCATAGATACCAATGTCACCGAGAGACCATATATAAGCTCTCAATGCCTATAACCACCCTCTCTTCACATAAACCTACCTACGGCCATCTGCCGGCATTATTTCCTCATCTTTTGTCTTTTACAGTTCACTCATCAATCATGCAGTTCAGCACTATTATGGATATTTTTTTGCCTCTTTTTAAACATGGCAGAATGACAAAGAGCCAATTTTCTTTTGTAGGTCCTTCATGGGCCGAATGCATTTAGTTCGGAAATGAAGTGAGAAAATAAACAAGGTATAGAGGGATATATGAAGTGGTTCAGATCAAAAGCTCTATTAAGCTGGTTACAGGCAGGGCTCGCTGCTAGACTGTTTGAAGGTCAAATGGTTGGCAATAAGTGTACACTTTCTCTAAATTATTTTACATCTCAGTCATGCAGCGTACTGTATTACCAGAAGTCCCGGACTGTATAGCATGACTAACTGAATATTGAGCTCATATCCAGAGCAAGAATAAAGGGAGAACGAAAAAGGCAAATTGATATGGACTTAAGCGAAGTCATTTAACAAATTGGATTATCACATTCTGAGAAAAAAATCCCACTTTCTGCTTCACCAGGACCGTATGTTCCAAGGGAATATTAATGAGAGTGGAATAAAGAGATATTAATGCTGAGAGAGTTAAATACTGAAGTCTGAATTCAGCGAATAAGCCGGACTCATGGGAAGTCATTTGTAGAGTTTAGTGGTGTTAATCCAACAGGCTAAAAAAATCGGACAGTTTCTGGCAGGCAGTGTCATTTTTTTTTTGGTTCATGCACAGACATTGTGATTGCACAGGCAAAGCGGAATTCATGAAACTAACCACATAATTAATCAATTGTTTTACCTTTTATACATTTTTCAACAATGAGAACGAGAAAAGTCCTGATCAAACAGCTCGCTGTAAATCTCACATTTCAAATTCCACAGCAGAACCTGTGCGTAATGGAGAGATGGAGAAATTACATAAGCTTTCTGGCATGAGCTGTGTGCTCTGAAAACACGGCGAGTTATTTGCCTCATTCCACAAAGAGGAGAAATCCTCATCTCTATCACCGAATGTCTACCCCTTCCTCACTCCACGTTTCTTCCATCATCCCTCTTCACTCTCGTTATGTCTTGCATCACCACGGGGCTTTAGAGTAAGTATACTTGAGAGCTAAATCACTTGACTATGGGAAGCTGTCAAATCGATCCCCAGGAAGAGAGCCAGGTCAGTGAGATGAAAAGCAGACAGCGGACCAAGAACATACTGTCGCACCGGGCATTGTTAAAAGTGAAAGCTCCTCATTGGTTGTTCTGCAATGCCGCCAGCAGGACTGATCCTGGACTAGGCTCGGATTCTCATTTGTACAGTAACATTTACAGGATCTGCTAATGGAAACGTTGTGCAATCTGGTTTTGTTAATAGGTCACATGACAAGAACTTAATCCAGTAAAATAAATAAATAAATAAATCACGACAGCTGTATAGTACGGTATGCATGAGTACAGATGTGTTGAAGAGATCCAAATCCGCAGAGAATTTACAGCACAAATGAACAAGAGTGTGAAACACAAGTATACGGCATTGTGCTTCTCCTTACAGAAACCAACAATTATTTGTCACGTACAACAAGGTTTTGATCCTGCTTTTTATAAACCTGGGAGGTCGCTATTATGTAAGTAATTAAGTTAAGTGCATTAATATAGTCCTATGACTGAAACATGTATACAGTACACTGACCCTTCAAGGTATGGACGCCACATGACCCCCTATGAAGGTACGCTGTGGTGACTTTGGCAACAGATCCTTTAAGGTCCCCCCACAGATGATCGATTCTGAGTTTCATGTTCTTGGAAATTTGGAGACCAAGCCAACACCTTGAACACTTTGTCATGTTCCGAAAATTATTCCGCTTCCTTTTTACAGGTGCATTATCCTGCTACTGGTAATAGGAAATCCTGTGTCTCATATATTTATATCTATATCTATATCAAGAGCATCAGTCAAAAGATTGAATAGAAATTTGGATTTATTTTCTCAAACAATATTGGATTTTTTTTTCTTTCCAGAACTATGAAATAATACATATGGAATAAGTAATACACAACAACAACAACAACAACAACAACAAAAGCAGGTGTTATTTTAAGACATGATGGTCAGCTGTTCTGGAACCATTCTTGTAAGAACAGTAAGGTCAAGTGCATTTGTAAAATCTATCAAGCACCATGATGAAACTGGCGCTTATGGAGACCATCACAGGAAAGTAAGACCAAAGTGTGTCCAAACCTTTGACTGTCTATTTATCTATCTATCTCAAGAGAGAGAGAGAGAGAGAGAGAGAGAGAGAGAGAGAGAGAGAGAGAGAGATTCTAAGCCGAACACACAAAATATTGACAGATTCAAGATTCTTCTAGTTAATTTGGAGGTGGAGTTACAGTGAACATGAGACTGACTACTAAAGAGCCCAGAGGGAACAGTTCAGAGCTACACTCCATGTTCCTATTTATTAGGCGTATTGACTAACATGTTACTTCGTTATGTTAATTTCCGGCATTTAAATGTTGGCCATTTGTTTCACTTTGGAATAATGCCTTTTTATCAGCTTTGGGTAAACTACAGTATGATTCACTGTGTCAGAAACCCTCACTGTTAATGGCTACTACAGGCTGATTCATCAAGAATGGCACCCTGGTTAAAAGATAACATTTTTACTTTTGTGGCGATGTTTCTGCCATGTACTTGTTTTCGAATTGTATACTTGTGTGAAACACTTGTTATTGTTCTCATCATTCGATTAAACACATCTAACGGGATGATACAGGTTCAGCATACAGTATATGACATTGGAAATAAAGTATTGTGGTGCCTCCCAGTTTTGGCATTGAGTGCCCTAAAGCATTTTCTAGAAGGAAGCTTTCGAAATACATGACATCTGGGGTGTAAGTAATTTGCAGCAACCTTGTTCACAGTTTCACACAGCTCGGCGAGAGATGGAAAGCTGCGGGTAATGACTCTCTTACCGCATTGGATAATATTCTGCCCTTCTTATGTGGTGTTTATGGACAACACTGTAGCGAAGGCGAACTAGAAAGCAATGGAAATTTGCATTATGCTCGGCATGACGACGTTATAGAGCTGTTAAAAACATCGTATTAAAAAAAAAAAAAAAAAAAGCACATATGCTTCCATGTGAATAAGCAATTAGCTGTCCTCAATCATCTTATTTGTGATCATTGTAATCAGTGTATAGCTCTTTAAGGCATACCTGCAGGTGGCTGGGGCACCTAGTGAGGCACGCTAGTCTGCGATCAGAGCGTTCAAACGCTGTGCAATTCAGGAGATTTATATTGTTCTTGGCTAACAGATGTTTTGCTAAATTGCTCGTATTACCTCCTGTACGATCAGAGGTTTTATTGCACGTTAACTGAAATGGAAACGAACCCTGTTGTTCTCTCGTCCTGTCCTCGTGTGCAGGTGGACACCTCTAAGGCTGAGGGCCACACAACTCAGGATTTAGTGTAGGTTGCCGAGTCGGTCCTAATCTGCACCCGTCAGCACCGGTTGCAGCCAGTTGGCGTGGCAAGTTGGCACAGAAATCTATAAATACCATGAGGGGTGCGCACTCGAAACGGCAAGTGTGTGAGGGGAACAGATCGAGAACAGAGTCCTCCCGACGTGAGTCCTAGTAGAGCAAACACGTTTTACATGATTCACTCCCCCACACTCGGGTATCCATTTACTTATTTATTTATTCATTCATTCATTCATTCATTCATTCACTAGCTGAAGCTTGGGTAAAGAGTTTGTAGAAATAGGTAAAAGCTTAAAGCTAAAAATAAACTGATCAGCTTTAATGTAATCAGTGATATTATTATTTCAGGTTGAAATAATAATCATTGCTTTTAGCACATAACACTGTGATCTCAGTGTGTAGAAATAGTTAAAAGGTTAAAGCTAAAAATAAGCTGATCAGCATCTGGCACACAGTATAACTAAGCTAATAGCTTCACCTTCTACTCAACATTTTGATCTCATTTATGGCACAAGGTCCAGTTTTATAGCGTAATGGACGTACCAGTTTTTTGGAGTAAGCAATGCTGTATCACGCTTTTGTTTGTGTTTGGTGAGGATTGCGGCAGCTTGTAGATGCATCGCTGTCATTCCTGTGTCTTCTAGTGATGGGTCGTTTATAACCGATTCATTCTTTTTGAACGAGTCTTTGATGTGACTCAGAAGAACGAGTAGTTTATTGGGCGCGTGTGCGCAAATCATCGCAAAACCTCCGTAGGTTATGTACAGGAAACGGAATTGAACAGGTCTTAACGAATCTTCCGGTCCGAGTCGTTCGTTCTTTTGTCACGTGACTCCCGTAGACGCTACGCAGTGCAGTAGATTCAAAAGGACGAACGATTCGGACCAGAAGATATGATGGTGAGCTGCTCATTCTGTTTATCATCATATGTCCTTAGCTGCATTGTAATATTTTAATTACTGGAACTATAGCCAAATTTTGTATATGTAGACGTGTTGGATGTCTGTTTATTGAAAATGTAACATTTTATTTTATTTCTGATCAAAAAAACTAAATTAACTAAATGACTCAAAAAAAAGATTCAAAGAACCGAGTCACTAAAACGATTCAAATTTCCCATCACTTGTGTCTTCCGCATACTCTATGCTAATAACTATTGTGTTGATTGGCGCTGCTGAGTGACGTGTTAGCCACGCCCACCTTGAGGGAAAAAGCTATATTCGTCCAAATAATCGCTAGAGGCTGTGGCATAATCTGGCACAAAACTGGTCATTCAACATTTTAATTTCATTTATGGCGCAGATTTAATTTTAGGCAAATACCAAAGGACTGGCAAAGTTTCATTTAATTCTCTTCAGCCAGTTTTGCATGATGCTGTGATTAAATCGGCTGGAGAGACATACACACATACAGTCAGGCAGAAAATGTTCTGAGACTGGTTTCGGGTTCCCCATTTTATGAAACGTAAAGATGTCACTGAAAGAGCGAGTTCTGACCAATGTGCAGACAAAACCTTTTATGTATATAGATTTATTCATTTATGCGTTTACAGAGCAACCTCGGCCTACAAAGTTAATCCGTTCCAGAGGCGAAAACTTGTGTTGTGAATTGCATTTTCTCATAGAAATAATGTAAATGCAGATAATCCGTTCCAGCCATGAAAAAATATTACCAATATTACCAATTTCCAACACTATAATATTTCTTTGCATATAAAACCAAATCAAAATATTGACAATACACAAAATTTACAAAATATTTACAAGTACAATATGAAATGAATAGACATTAAACATCCTTTAACCTTAATTTTGGATTCCTCTTGGAACCGTGTGCATAAAGACAAAACTGAAAGTGGCTCCCTGTTCTTCTTGCTGCCATCCTTTGCTAACATTCTTGGTACCCACAGTGCAATGTTTTCACAAAATCTTGCACATAATGCAAAAGAATATGTAAACTCGCTTCGCTTGGTTTTCCACTTTGTTTAAAATGACTCCCGGATGGAACTTTGAAAATGGTTTGTATGCCGAGGCATATTTCTTATGTGATTTTTATGTGATATTTCTCTTATGGTGAAAATACATGAGGCAAGGTGTTTGTACGCCTAGGTGCTATTGTGTTTATTTACTGCATGACAACAGAACCTTCTTTAAAAAAAAAAAGAAAGAAAAATGCAGTGTGCCTGCGCATATCAAAATAACGTCATGTTTTGCTGCTTCAGCAACCTGCCCATAAATTGATGCTACTACTCCTAGCATGGGTTTATGTTTAGTATTGAACACTTTTTCTAATCATTTTGTGCTTTATTGAACATTTTATTTTATTTGCATGGTAATTTTAACAGTCGACTAGAGGACGTCACAAAAGTGACACAAAAAAAAAAGTCAGGAAATGTTTCCTCCAATAAAACTAGGAAGCAGATCTTGAGAAAGTAGTGCAGACTGATGTAACTATAAATTTCTGCTACTGGTAGGAAAAAAAATGACAGATGCACATATTGAAACTGCTGCTGCCTGTCTCGCATCCATGCTTGTTTCTTTATTTTTAATCTTCTTCTTTGTCTTCTTCTTCTTTATCTTTGTCAGGAAGGTTTCCTCCAGCTCTTGCGAGTGCTGCTGTAAGAATTTGGTGCATTGTTGTGTATATGATCCCTCACCTGGCGCAGTCGTTAAATGTATTGATCATCATAAGAAATCTGCGGACCAAGTCGGTTAGTGTATTCTCCTCTATAAGTCTTACTCCCGGAATACGTAAACCCTACACCATGAGCGAAAACGAGATTGTTTTCTTCCCCTTGCAGTCTTTCCTCCTGTTATATACCTTCATCATTTTTAATATGTGAGTACGGTAATTTGTGGAAAAATAACTTTAAAAAAAAAAAAAAAAACTTTGATCGAATCGAAAAAAAAAAGATTTTCGCAGTGATGAACCTCTCAAATTATGGCATTTTAAGATCTTGTTAAACGATAAAGTAAAAAGGAGGAAAGAAAGTTGCATTTGAATATTTAATTCCAACTTCAGTACAGGAGCATCATAGACATCTTGACAGCTAGTAAGAGCGCAGATCTTTTTAACAACTTGATCAAAGCATTGAATTCACTCTGTGAGAAAAATCACACTTACTGTAGCAAGTAGGATCCTTTGGCGGACTGACTGTTTTTACAATCATCTTTGTTAAACTGGGTGCTTTTTGTAGGCTGACAGCCAGGGCAAGGTTAAAAAGTAACTGAAATGTTGTATTGGTGAAATACTCTATATTTATGGTTTCTTAAATCTGAGCTGAACGTTATAGACAGCAAAATGCAACTCTGGCCAAAACCCAACGTTTTATCTTTTTTTTATTTATTTATTTTTTTATTATTTTTTTTTTTTATTCTGCCATGGATACGTCCAACGTTTATTTTATTTTTTCTCCAGACAGACGCACATTTGCAGTGTAAGCCAAATGTCTTTTATCAGGAGAAAGCAGGTTTGAATTCTTGCCGTCCTCCTCCAGTACCAGAACCTTCACTTCCTCAAATTTTCTCAGCTTCATGCATCCTTAAAAGACATTTTTAGAGCAAAAGATTTGTTTTAATGGTTAAGGTGCAACCTTTAACAGGCTTATTGGAAATTGGCACAACATTTCAAAATCTACATATCTTGTTTTCTTTTAATCCCAGAACAATGAATCAATCGCACCCTTTTTCACAGGTGCTGGAAGTAAAGAAGGGCAGGCACGTGCAGTTGTGTACTGGTCACAGAGGATCCCAGTTTGTCACTTCACACCCAGCTTATCTTGCTGGAACAAAAGGGAATATCACGAACCATCACAACTAGTTCTACTCCATATTTTACTTGGGAGATTTGCAATAAACATCAGCCTGCTAAAACCCTACAGCACTGGATATCGGCGGAAGCTCACGCTCACGTTAAGTAGCAGTAATGAAAGTTCGAGACACGACATGGACGGTTGGAAAGACTTCAAAGCCATTAACAAGGAGAAAGTGTTGTTTAAGATGACATAACGTTATCAGACGTGTTTTCTTGCTGAAAGTGCTTCTGTTTAAGGCTGCTCTGATCGATCAGCCGATCGGGCCGATGATTACAAAATGTTTACAGATCGGTTGTCTCTCGACCGATATCACAAAAACGTGGGCCGACAGCCACGTCAACATGCCATCGCCAGTCTGGGAGTGTAACCAAGAAAGATGTCAAATTTGCACTATTTAACCCAACTAACCTTATTCGGCATGCAGCGTGAATAATTAGAGTATAAAAATTATCCAGAAAGGCCGCAGCTAAATCTTGTGACGTTGACCCTCACTATCACTCCAGCTATAGCAGAAGCCCTCAAAAAGCTCGAGCACTATCTTGCACAGGGTAAAAACACTTAAGTCATTATCATAAACATAATAATATAAAAAAATTAATAAAGAGTGGTCCTAAGCTCTGGCTGAGACAGCCCAGGTTTACCTTACCCCGCTCCGTGCATGCGGGTTGTGTGGACAGTGTGTGGCACGGCTTCACACGTTCTGGATGATAAGAGGAATAAACGGTCTCTAAAAAATGCAGAAATTCTGATAGTTATAAAGAAATGCCTGCCTGCGCTGCTTACTAATGAGTAGCCGTGATTGGCTCACCAAATACAAAGTGACTGATGTGTGTGTGTGTTTATTTAAAAACAATCGGTGCCGTTTTTCGATCAGTTTTGAGCCTGGTTCCATGTGCTGCACATTATAATGAGTGACCATGGCAGGACATTCGCATTTTAAATATGCATAGGCATTTCTATTAGTTTCAGATTCTTTATAATATACATTAAATAATAAGAGAATGGAATATGTTGCCTACCAATAAAAAACATTTATGAAGCTTTCCCAGATCTTACTTATATTTGTCCTGTTATAAATTGTAAATAAATTTATAAGAATACTACCCAATAAATAGTGATCACCCTCGATCGGTGATCAGGAAGTGACTGATTCTGATCTCTGTCAGAATTTCAGCCATAAAAACCCTGATCAGAGCGCCCCTACTGTACTCTCGTGCCCGGATTTGAATGTGGGTTTGGGCAGGCAGCTGCTCTCTGCTCGTTTCCAGTACCCCGGGCAGTACCGACCTACTTTCACCCATGCTTTTAACCTTATATGCAAAGTAAAAAGAGATCAATATGATATGCAGACAGCTTTCAAGCATCTTAGAATAAAGGGAATAGTGAATAATAGTCATTGAGAAATGTCATGGCACTGACATAAATTCATTAATACATGAATGTCACTTTGATAAAACATATTCAAAAGAGCTAAAGCTTTTAATCCTTTCTTTTTGCGGCGGACCACAGCTCTAGCTCTTTTTCCTTTTGGACATTGTACTATTATTTCTTTAGCTGCAATGATTCCACTAAAGAATACTGCAAGGAAATTGTTTGAATTTACTCGCTTTTAATGACTTAAATGAGTAGCAGCAATACAAAATACAGAGTTCCAAGCCATTGCAATTTTGCCTGTGCCTCAGGCACCAGTAGCATGGAAATCACTGTACTCTATCCAACTGATTTTTTTTTATTATTAGTTTTAAACTCTGTGCTGCTCTAAAGTGCTGAAATACGCCTGAAATAGAGAAATCAGCAACAGTTTTAGCTCTCAACCCAAAGCACTCTTCTTTTATGTCTGAAATAAGTCAAATCAATGAAAGTCAAAACAGACTGATTGCAGGTTTGGCTCCAAGAGTGACAAGTCTAGCAAAAGTAAACAAACTGCTTGTTACTTAATGGGGCTGATGGAACACTCAGATGATGCTGTTAAAGGAGCTTGACACAGAACAAATTAGTGTCTCTTACTGAAAGCAAACAACAGCAGTAGCACGAGAGTCAGAGTCAGAGTTTAGTCTAACACCATCCATAGAGATTCATTTCAGCTGGTATTATCGGATGTTTTAATCCATATAACACTAGAGGTGGTACCAAAAAATGAAAATATTGATTGTAATTGGGACAAAAAGGCCATTAAATATGATTGCGTTCCAGATCATACAATGATAATATGATGAATCATAATTTCCGTTTTCA
Source organism: Clarias macrocephalus (assembly GCA_011419295.1). Classification (NCBI taxonomy): domain Eukaryota; kingdom Metazoa; phylum Chordata; class Actinopteri; order Siluriformes; family Clariidae; genus Clarias; species Clarias macrocephalus. The sequence goes on along the minus strand of JAAGKR010000979.1, from coordinate 114,188 downwards.
TTTCTTGGTAGTTACATCTAGATAAAATAAACCACTTGGCAACCAACATGGCATTTTTTTTTTGTTTGAGTCCACCTTTTGGTTGATGTAATTAGCAGGTGTTTTTCATGTTACCTATGTGTGCCATGTTAGATTGACCGATTAAAACAAATAATACCCAGGCAAGACTGCATTTAAATAATTATAAAAATAAATAATAATTGCCTAATAAATTCAAATGGTAAATAGCAGCAGACATATTAGTATCATAAACAGTACATAAACTGGACAAACCCTCTATGATGTCACCCTTTGAAGCTCAACTGTGGAGACTCTTCTGATGTCGTCACCATCTTGCCATTAGCTGACTCAACCAAAATCTCAGTTCATTCATAAATGAGCAAATGGGTGGAACAAACTAAACTGTGCTTTCGATTGGAACATGCCTACTTACTGTAGCTCAGTTACCATACGCTAGCTAGCTTATATTAAGCGTAGCTACAATACTAAGGTGGCTAATATTATTTCTTAATATTATTTTAATATTATTTTATTATATAATATTATTATTCTTCATTACTTGTATGTTAATGTTGCTTTGCATTTGACTGATCTTGCCTACATCCAGTATCAACCCCTACATTCCTCGTAGTACTGTAAGTTAAATGATAATTCTAGTTAGATGGTAAGCTAAGGAGATGGAGAGCTGGCAGTTTGACACCTGCAAACTATAATTATGTACATGTTAATTTAATATGCATAAATTAACAGCTTAATATAATTTAAACTGACGAGTTACATAAAGATTTTCATGAATGGGAACTGTAGCTATAAACATGTAAACATGTGTAAGCAGGTATTTCTGTTGTAAAGTTGGCCATGTTAACATCTGTGAGGATTTAAAGCGTTGTCTTTATTTTTCAGAATTGGAGACTGCTTCTTGATTACAATAATATGGATTAGTAGTTCTCATTGCATCTGTTATCATTGCATTTTTTTTTCAAGCTCCGTTTTTATCTCCTTGAACATGTCTGATGCTAAAGCATCTTCTTAAGACTTTACAAAATGCTATATACTGTGACGGCGGGCCTGGAGCCAGCACCTCTTACTATCTGCGACCCTTTCGCTCAACCAAGCAGGGAAATACACAGCATAAGTTCAGCACCACGGTCAGCTCCACCTTGTGCACAGAATGGATGGGGCGTTTCAGCTCATTGTGGCACCCAAATAAGGAACCAACCAGTGCCAGGCTGTGAGTGAGTAGAATGTTCTGGATGCACCTTTGTAGAACCCAGTGATTCTTCATCCTGGAACAAACCGCTGAGAAAAGGTCTGCGCTTGCTTCAGCCCTGCTGCCTCCTCCTGGCTGCTGCAACACTCTGAGGTCACAAAGCTACCTTGCCGGCTATTCCTCAACAAGTGACTTCCCCAAACTTGCTAACTTTCCTTTTTGTTCTTTAAATTAAAAGAGCTCTTGTTTTTAATCCCCAGTGCTTCATGTGTTTGTGCTCTGGCCTGCGCCGCTAAATGCTTTACATACTTTATGTGAATAGAGAAATGTAGCGATGTTTAATAACGTAATGAGGTGTATTAATGTCATTATTCTTCCGAAATAGAAGTTCAATTTAAAGCAACTCAAGTTGAATGTTTGTGTTAAAGATGAGTAAGCTAAGTGACAAAAGTTACCAGGTTGTGTTGCAAGACAATTCATAAAATGAAATAAATCTACAAATGGGCAATAAGTATTCTTTGACATTCCTTAATTAATAAAAAATAAATAGTTATTAGCAAATTCCTGTGACATACGAGGGATAAAAAGCTTTGGAAAAATGACAAAAATAATAAACTCTGCCAGATCATATCCCATAACCCATTGATGGTGATGGTTTTCCTGTAACAGCGTGACAGTTTATATTTTATTGCTTATTTTTTTCCAGTCAATGGGCCCCATTTATCAAACTGGATTCAAGCAGATTTATGCATAAATCATTGTTTAGAGCATTTTACAAAAGAAATTTGGTATTCATAAAAATCCCATAAATTGGGGAAAACTACTTGTAGAAATTTATACACAGAGACTAATTAATACAGACCTTGACTTGATCAACTTTAAATCATATAATTTGCATGAAATATGGCACTTTTTAACTACCTGAATTGCTGTTAACTAATTAATTTCATTGCTGAATATTATTATATTTAGAGGATTTACCAGACGTCCTTATTCAAAGTGACTTTGGAGTCATTATATAAGAAAAATCATTATGGTAATTCACTATAAAAAAAAATAAATAAATAAATAAAATAAAAAAAGAAAGAAAGAAAGTGTAAACCCATGAAGACATGAATAACAATGAAATAAATTATTAAATTATTAAAATAAGAAATTATGCTATATCAATTAACAATACAGCACTCTGTACATAGCTACAAATCACAAACAAATGGAAAATTTTGCATTCATATATTATTAGCAGTATATTTATTTTTACAATTATTATTAGTATTCATATTGTACTGGTCTAGAAGTAAGTCAAAATAAATTACAATTTCACTGTTTAGCCATCACCCAAATCATTCAGTGCATCCAGAACAGATGCCAGAACTTTTTTTTGGGGGGGGGGGGGGGAATTTCCCGGATTTTCTCCCTAATTTAGTCGTGTCCAATTCCTCCCCATCACTAGGGGGCTCCCACATTAAGCTACTACTATGACTCAATCATAAAATAATCAGGCTTTTCAAAACTATAAATCAGTCAAAAAATGTTTGCTTTGGTTCATTTAAATGTTTACATCTTCCCATATTAGGCTGTTCATCGTCAGGCACGTCTGCCTTATTCGGCTGAGACCTGATTTGTTTAATTGTGGTTTTGATCGATCTGTTCAGTGTTTTTTTTTTTCTCTTTAGTTCTTCCTCTTTTCCTTCTAAACTGAAAAAAAAAAAAAACACAAAATACCTCCAGGCTGTTTCCTGCCGTGTTTTACGGACGGCTTGCTTTGAAAGAGAGGCCATATGAAATAAAAGGCTGAAGCAAGGCAAACGGTCCTTCTGGAAAAGTGATCCAAGGCTCAGGGCAGCCCACATCAGTTCTCAAAAATAACAGGGAGGGTGAAGTGCAAAGTATTCAGAGTCAAAGTAGAGCACAGGGACAGAAAGTTGGCTGTCCATTACCATGCTGTGTCAAATGGAAAGAAGCTAAAATGAGAGAAAGCTAACAAAATTGAGTATGCGCCAACACACTGTCAGCGCCCAGATCGGAGGGCTCTGAACCACTTTGCATTGAATTTTTGTCCGGCAAATAGATGTGGGTAAAAGAAAAATATATAAATAAGAAGAAAAATCCATTAGTATTGGAGAGAGCCACTCATGCAGGGAGGATAGTAAGTTTGTGTGTAAAGGTATTTGAAAAACCTATAAACAAATTTTATTTCCTTATCCTAAACTCAAATATACAGTACAATTACAAATACATTATTCCATTACATTATTATTGCAGGCTTTTTATCACATCACGGACTTCTTTTTTCCCCCCTTTAAGGTAGAAAATATACAATAAGCTCTGGCAGTCTTTGGAAATCTCCACTGTTTATTTATTCATGAAAGTATTATTGCACTGCAGAGCATAATCCTTTTGCATCGGCCTGATTTTATCTGTATTGGCTGTCGTAAAAAATACCGCCGTCAGATTCGCTGTAAACTTTAGTGGGCGGTTAAAGGAAACCTCCACCCTGAAAAAAAAAAAAAAAAAAAAAACACATTTCATATATTTATGTAGAAATATTCGCAATGTTATTGTTGTATGCCATGCTGATGACGCATCGGGATATGTTTATTGGATTAAGGGATAACATCTATGGTTTACTGTTATCGCCTTTAAACTTAACATTTCTATATTTATGAGAAATCCAACAAGGAGATGGCATATTTTGGACTGAAAGTGAATGCAATCCAGTGAAATAACACGGCATTATAAGAGTAAGCGACATACGGGATGACAAAACGTATGGAAATAACAAACGCATAACCAAGAGCTATGAACATAATAGCATTATTGTAGCATTTACCAGTAGAACAAACACCACAAATGTACTGAAACACGCTTATCCTGGGAGGAAACCAGAGTACCAGGAGGAAACCCACCATGCTTGAGACGTGAATTGATCACCGACCCTGTACTGTACTGTATGTGCAAGGCCACAGCGCTGAGCACTACTGGACACAAATCAAGAGACAAACCTACAGCAGGTCATACAGTATGAATTAATCAGAAAACAAACAGAATCTGTCCGCGTGACCTGTGAATCGATCCGCAGTGCAGCGGGAGCTGCAGCCGGGCACTAACCCGGTGCTCCCTGACAATCTGTCTGAGCAAGAGTTTACAGAGGTGAGACGGAGTAAAACACTAAATTGCTGCTGAATCATCTCTTTAGGTCTTTAGGTATACTGTAAATAAAGCAAGTGTCATCTAGGAACCTCTGTAGTCTGACTAGGGACCGTGGAGGCCACTGGCGATCATTGTGTTTTTTCCAATTTTTACAACCATATACGGTTAATATAAATAGACCAATAGAGTATATAAATGAGTATTAGTCATTAGTATTAGTCATTAGTCTTATGCGTCTGAAGTCTATCCCAGGCAGGGTACAGGGTGCCAATCCATCGTAGAGCACACACACACACACACACACACACACACACACACACACACACACACACACACACACACACACACACTATGGCCAATTTGGGATCGGCAGTTAGCCTAACCTACACGACTTTGGAATGTGGGAGGAAAACGGAGGACCCGGAGGAAACCCGCCAAGCACGTGGAGGACATGCAAACTCCATGCACACTCAAAACCTTTATTCTCAAATATAGTCAAATATATATATAAGAAAGTCTGGCTCTTTGGAAGAGAAATATAAAGAAATAAGGGTTTGCTCAAGATTTTTGCACAGTAATGGACCCAGCTGTGCTTTTGTATTCAATTCTGTCCTATATTTAAATCCCACTGGATAACAGCACCTTTGAAATGTATAAATGGAAATGTACAGTACTGTAATTGTCCCATAATCCCACATAGAAATTAAAGCTGTGATTCTTGTCTGTTTATTGTACACCTTCAAAACACCCGCTGCTGCTGGTTTATTATCTGTTCTTATATCGAATCAAATGGAAACAACGATCTCGGGTACGAATACACACCTCCTTGTCTGTGTTTCTGAGAGATTGGGGAAGGGGGTTGAGGGAGCAAGCAGTCTTACTATCCTATCCATCCTATAGAGACTAATTATTTTCTCCCTGCCCCGCTACTCTTTTGTTGTATCGCTCTATATTTAGGAAAAGAACTTTATAAGGTGGAGGGGACACAAGCACGTGCACACACACACACACACACACACACACACACACACACACACACACACACACACACACACTTCAGCTGTTGCTATGGCTTTTTTAAATTTAATTTATTTCTTTTTTTCCCCTTCTCGATACTTGGTGTTATTTTAATTCGCCGACACCTTCGGTTATTTATGCGCTCGCAACTCTCACCTCTTCCTGTCAAGATTTGGAACAGTAATGGAGCTGTCAATAGCTTTAAGTGAACAAACACGCATTTGTTCGAGCCATGAGCTGGCACCTTCCGCCTTGGCTGGAGTTTTTTTCCTTCAGCATTATCCGCTTACATTAATTAAGGCGTTTATTACTTCACCATAATGTCAAGTCTGGGGGGAAAAAAAAAAGCGCCTACATACAAGCAGGCGGACATGCAGCGTATACAAAATGCTAAATTAACCTCATAATGCAATAGCTGATGAAAAGTTAAGAATAGATTTCAGCGCGAGCCTTCTTTTGCACACTTTCATTAGTTTGGCAGAAGTTTTCTGAACTGGAAAAAAAAAAAAAAAAAAAGTTTCCCGAGCATCTCGGGGTGAGAATAAGACTAATTTGCAATGCGCCTCACACAGTTTCTCCCACTTCCATGCTAATGATTGATAATGTTTTATTAATGTTTAGATATTCTCTGCCGAGTATCTAAACAAATTGTGGCAATTTAGTCGAGCCCTTACTGGGTATCAATCATAAGCTGGTTGGGATGATCATGCATCAATGCCACTTTTTTACTCTCTCAGGCCCTCTGATGCTTGAAGCGGCAGTGTATTTTTAACACCGGCAAATTACTCCACTACATTTCCCACTCTCACAGTCACTCTGTTGCCGTCATGTCTTTCACACACACACAAACACACACATACAGCCAGAGAAATGCAGGCTTTCTATAATTGGCAGACCTCGAATGCTTCTTCAGCGTGTATATAAATGACAAATTAATCTCAGTTATGTTCAATCAGATAAAAATGACAAAACAATTAAACATTGCTGTAATTGATGAACTTTTTGTATACAAGATTCATAAAACTATTTTCTTTTCAATCCATCTGTAACACATTTGTTAACAGAGTTGAGATTCTTGAATTACACTTAGTCTGAAGGTGGTTATTAAGGTGGTAGACGTTGTATGATTATACGTAAAACATATAAATTACAGTGAAACATTTTTGTTGTTGCACTGTCGCCTTGCACCTCCAGGGTCCGGGTTCGATTCCCGTCTCTGTGTGCATGGAGTTTGCATGTTCTCCCCCGTGCTTGGTGGGTTTCCTCCGGGTTCGCCGGTTTACTCCCGCAGTCCACAGACCTGCAGATTAGGCTAATTGCCGTTCCCAAATATCCCATAGTGTGAGTGTATGAGTGTGTGCCCTGCGATGGATTGGCACCCTATCCAGACTGTACCCCACCTTGTGCCCTAAGCCTCCTGGGATAGACTCCAGGTCCCCGCGACCCTGAATACAGGATAAAGCGGTACAGACGATGAGTGAGAGTGAGTCAGGTTCTCAACGTGTCTATCATTTTATCACTAATTCCCTATAACATAAATGATCATACGCTCACCACCATATCTTCTCCCTACTACGCTGTCTCTGCACCCGGCGGGTTGGTACAGTATAAATACCGCGACACGTGCAGTGCTTTCACCACAAAGTGATGATGTAAGAAACTGAATCCAGTATTTACAGTATACTAAATCCTCTGACTGTGACATGTGCTGATAACCAGCTGCATGCATCCTAGAAACGTGGCGAGCCCTAAATGAACATAATAGGAACTTAATCCGCTCTTCTACAGTACAACATGGCGTAGACCTACAGGACCATGGGCATTGAAGAGGTTATTGTGAGAACCGCATTGATATACTGTCGCAACCCCGCAGGGACATAACGATGACAGAACTCGGTCAGAACGCCATCCAATCTTTCCCTTCTACACCGTGCTTATAGTATGTTAATGATCCATCCTTATGAAGTTATTTCTGCATCTTGCTTCGACCATGTCCTCACCAAGCTTTTTTAACTACACAATGAAACCGGGCACATCCACGTCCAATGCATACTACATTTAATACAATACTGCATTTACCCAAATTTTTTCAAAAACAAACCAACAAAAAAACTTTTAAGTACATGCTTCAAAGGATTGGTCCAAGGAATAATTTAAGCCAGACATTTGGATTTGTGGCTTTAGTGCCTATACCCACCTATGCGTGTAATTGAGAAAATCCCAATTAAAAATGTTGCTTTGTTATTTGTCATTATAATTGCACACGTGTATAGGAAATAATTGGTCACACACTATATACCACTCCGCCACTTACTAACGTGAAACTAGGAGTAGGGAACGGCTAAGACACCACAGACTGCAATAGCTGATCAAGAAAAAAACAAAAATAAAAACAATTACCAATTCATTATAAAAGCTTGCGGTGGTGTAGAAGGTGAAAATCGATGGAAATCAATTAGATTATTATATAGTATTTAAACTATTTTCTTGATAAACGCTACATATTTGAATCAGCTTAGTGTACGGCAACATTTTTAATACTTGTATATCAGGTCATCAAGTCACCATTGTGGGTCAATTCTAAAAAAGGAGTCAGTTGTTTGATTCCAGGCACTGAATAAGTAAGAGTCAACACCAAAGCTTTAGAGTCAATACAACACACAGCAATCGATTTGCCTCGGGCAAACATTGCAATATTCCTTTTTTTTTTTTTTTTACCATCTACTGTAAGTGCTTTCTTTAGTAAAAAAAAAAAAAGGCAAGTGGGTAATGGGCTTTATTTTAAATCAGACTGGTCAGAATAATGTAGTTCATTCTGCATTCATGCTTTCATTTTCTATACCGCTTATTCTGTACAGGGTTGCAGCCCTCAAACCTACAGTATCCCCCGAGACTTCGGACATGAGGTGAGAGACATCAGGTTGTACACACTTATTAACACGCTATGGGCAATTTGGTGACGCCAATTAGCCTACTTTACATGTCTTTGGACTGTGGAAGGAAGGAAACCGGAGTACCTGGAGGAAACCCACCAAGCACAGGGAAAACATATAACTCAATGCGTACAGTACAGACGGAAATCAAACCCATGACCCTGGAGTTGCAAGAGCGCAGTCATAACCACTCCACCACCTTGATGCCAAGTTACAGCATATAGTTGTTATATATATATATATATATATATATATATATATATAGGGTGTCCGCACATGTACAGTACCTGATCATTTTATTACGGCGTGACAAATAATTCTTCGATCGATAAATATCAGATGTTCTAACACAGTTGCTTTATAAATATAAAATATATATATATATATATATATATATATATATATATATATATATATATATATATATATATATAGGGTGTCCGCACATGTACAGTACCTGATCATTTTATTACGGCATGACAAATAATTCTTCGATCGATAAATATCAGATGTTCTACCACAGTTGCTTTATAAAAAAAAATATATATATATATATATATATATATATATATCTTCCAAGCAAGATGTGTCACCTCTCCAAAGATTTTTTTTTTCTGTACAGGGAAAAATTCAAGTTATTATAATATTTATCTACATCTACTGTATGCTTCCTAATAAAGGTTCTGTAAAGGTTTGGTAACCATTCCCATAAAATGTTTCGGAGGACTTGTGGATAGATAGAATTAAGTGCGACACTGACAACTGTGACATCAATACCACCAAGAACTGACAGATACTGTAGGTGTCTTTATGGTTTGTAGACAGGTGGCACAACAAAGTTGTTATTGTATTATTACAGCAGACGGTTATTTTAATATTATTTTTTAGCATTTAGTCATTTAAAAGTTTCCTTAACAATGTAAAGGTTAACAAATTTTTTTTTTTTTTACAAATCTGTAACAAAAATGTAAAAAATAAACTAATATTCAAATATACCAATAATTCGATTATCAAAACGATTGTAGCCGTAACGTATCTACACTCAGCCGAAATGTGTTTAAAACTTAACATCCATTTATACCATTAGAGTGTAATTGTCGGTGCTTCTCTTAGAAATGAGTTTCAATGAACAGCCATTCTGTTCTTTTCTTGCAGCCGCATTGAAATCTTTGTCTAATGCGTTACAGATACGGCACGCTGAAGGACTATTTGAGAGTGAACGCGTTTACAATTTCATTTTACGTCCATCAAGCCGTTCTGTTCATACTCATGCACGAATCTATACAACAAAGGAAATATTAGGACGGCACACACTCAGCTGTGCATCAATATGACTGCATTCATAATCTCAGAATAAACAAATCAATGTTACTCACTAGACCCTTTCCTTTACGCTTATCTTGGCAAAGTAAACACAAATATTTGGGCCAACAAGTCAGCAAATATGAGAAGGGAGCCGAGATCATATCTTAATATTTGTTTTTTCTTTCCTATTGCTTTTACTCTGACCCGAGCGTTGCACCTTGTGTCTGCCTTGCATAACCCTTATTCCAGCCTCTCGCTATGACGTCTCAGAAGTCTGCACTTACATCCACGGATTTGATCCTGCTGTGTCAGAAGAAAGAAAAAGTTCCATTCTCTATCTTATTTCACGACCTGCCTAGACTGTCAAATGTATGGTTATATATAGAGCAAGGTTTTTTTTTTTTTTTTAAACATTTAATCACCTTTTTTTATTGTTTTTTTTTTTTTGCATGTTCTTATGTTGAATGCCAATCACGGTATAACTATTGAGATGTTTAACACCAAATTTGAATTACCGTATTGTAATTCAGTGTGGGAGCAATATGTAAAGTGGATGAACAGGTACTGTATGCAGAGCAGAGCGCTTGTCACATTGTCACCTTAGCATTCAAACAAATCACTACTTCTGTACCACTGCAAAATTTAAGCCCATGTGCTTAGGCTTACTTGAGACTTACTAGTGGCCTGGTAAGCTCCTTTAATTTTATAGCAAAACATTTGACCGCCTTTATCTTTATAATAGCCAGTGAAAAAGATTCCTCATGCTCCCAGGAACTCTCGTTTTCACATTTATTCTTAAAAAAAAAAAAAAAAAAAAAAAAAAAAATTATATATATATATTCTTTTCATTTAATTTGCCCATGCTAAAATTGAAAGAAATGCCATTGATGAGACAACATTCTCATTAAATACATTTCAGGTGGTCAGCTGACTTCATTTTATTGCCACATAATATGCTACATTTATTTGCTGGTCTAGACCTGATCACATGTCTCCAGAGGCAAGTACAGTGGGCACCATGAACGATGGATGCGTTGTTTCACATGGTTCCCTTCTTCATCTGACGGACACATCACTCTGAAATATAGTCAATTCATAGAACGTATTTATAAAAAAAAAAAAAAAAAAAAAAACTGAAAAACTCCTCTATGATGTTACTCATAACTTTTCTGAATTTTCTGAAGAGCGGTTTTGAAGCTCAACTGTCGACATCTTGGCAGGAGCTGAATCCACCTAAACCCTGTTTAATCCATAAATGAGCAAGTGGATGGAACAAAGCGAACAAATCATTTAAGTAATTAAATAATTTATTAATTACATTTATTTATACCAACCGACATCAGTTACCACAAGCTTGCTTGTTTATCTCTAGTGTAGCAAAAATGTTAATGTGGCTGCATTGCAGCTGTCACTCAAATGATCCAAGCCTTATTTGTGCAGGGTTTTACGATTTAATATACTTTTAATTTATCAGTTACATTTAAATCCCCCACCCACCTCTTGTACAGAACTCTAATTAGGAAGACCAAAATATATTTTTTTGTATCAGGCTGCAAACGCTTGTTTCTGCTGTGAAGCTGGGTATTGCAGCATTGGGGTCTGCTGATATTGACTCTAGTGGTCGTTTGAGGAACTGCACATTTCACTACTTCCATGTTATTGGCTTCATTTTTCAGAACAGGAGGTTGACTCTTGGGTCAAATCTGAACTCCATTGGTCCAAAATCTTTTTTTCTGATCCCTCCAATCCTGTGAGTTCTTGTTGCCCTCTTTGTTAAGTATACCTGGGATTTTTCATTTATTTTATTTTTTTAATGGTGCAACTTGCCTCCGAGTGGGGCAGTGGTAAAAGCGCTCGCCCTATCATCCGGAGATCGCTAGTTCGAATCCCGGGTGGTGCTGTAACCTCTCGCAGCCGGAGGTCTAGAGAGAGCAGATTGGCCGAGCTCTCTCAGAGGGGAGGGATGAGAGGTACTTGGTGCTCCCACATTATCACGGCTCTACATTATCAGGGGCGTCTGTGATCTCGCGCAACGGAGGGAGCGGATAGCTGTCCTCAGAGTGTGTTACGCGGCCCCCAACGGTGCGCGAGCCGGCTGGAGTCACGTGGTTCGGAGGAAACACGCGATAGTCTTCGGCTCTCCCGGCTGAGTGGTAGTAGTAGCCTTTATGTGGGAGCCCCCTAGTGATGGGGAGGAATTGGAAACGACTAAATTAGGGAGAAAATCGGGGAAAAATCCAAAAAAATAAATAAATAAATTATGCAACTTTAGAACCAAGTGTTCTTCATTCATGATTTGTTCCGAACTACATTTCTTTTGACATCTTTTCAGGCTTTGAAAATGCACATCCTCTAATTCCAGTCATTTTAAATCTCCTTAGTTGTTTTCTTTGCATGATGCAGGCCTATAATTTGACGCTCCCGAAATGGTGACATTTCTCACCTAAATATTTGTTAAGCAAAATTTTGATGACTTAAATACTGCATTACAAAATAAGAGCGGATGAATTTGCATGTCCCAGGTGTATAATGATAAGTTTGCATGTAATATTCATCCTAAGCTCTGACTCTTCTTACTAGAAAGCAGCAATAGCTGTATTAGCATAGAGTAGAAACTGCCTTGAATCATGCTTATTTAGCAGCTCAAAATCTTAAGCTAATTGGAAAGAAGAATATGGCAAACCGTACAGGACCACACAGCACCGTACAAAATAGTGCACTCTTTACAACTGGTGTTTCAAGACTCGCATACCTCACTGTCATTAAGCGATAATAAGTGGTTAGATTAATTTTAATACTCATTACTCAAATCTAGCTAAGCATATCATGTTTTAGATCGTAAAAAGAAGGACATAAGGCTAATAAGCCGTAACTGTATATAATCACATCGTCCTTGTTATCAGTGACCTTTAGGATGTAATGGGCGTCAAGATCACAAGAACAAAAAACATCTGGTCTTTCATGTTTCAGCAAGCGGGTGATCCTCACACAAGTCATTACTGCGTTGCCCGAGGTGATAAAAAGCTGGATTCCTAGTCTAAGGTTGACTTGGGTCTTTGCCACGGTGGCGTATAAATTCATGGGGATTGATCATCAAGCGCTGGCAGTTTGCAGTGAAATCATGACTACTGTTATACCTGACGACATCTCTCAGCGTGTAGCACTATGGAGGCCACGGGAACAGCTGCATGATAGAAAAGTTATTCCACTGAAAGTGGCACCTGGGCCTCATTTTGGCAAAGAATAGTATCGCTGTGTGTCAGGATAGTCGATGTTGAACCTTTATGACTGGTATACTGAGGAAGCTTGCCAAGATTGCATGGTTACTGTCAGGAATCATTTTGCAGAGTATACGATGCCACCGGTAACACTAAAGTTTGGTTCCCCCACATCAAATCAGCTGGATCCAGACTACTGGAGCATAACCTAGGATTTAGAGATCATATTACAGAAATATCATAATTGTGAAATCTTATCTGATAAAAAGCCATGGGAGTCTTCACTTAGCTATTGCAGGATCATAATTACCACCTCATGACCTTCAGGCTAGAATAAAAAGAGTATTACAGAAGCGTCACGTCACGCTAAAAATCAGCTAGATCCGTTATTTCAATTCTAACTAATTCTGAGTTGTATTTGATTTAGATAAAGTTGAATATTGTGTTATTCTGGATTATTAGTCAACGCTGGGCAGTACCTTATCATTAACCTTATATTAATATATATATAACCTTATATTGCAATATTGTTTCTTTAGACAGTTCTAGAGTTAAAATTCTAATTAAAACCCATTGAAATAGGTTGATATTTGACGATATGGTAACATCCTGAAATTGGGAATAAGGGGGGAAAAACATGATTCTTTTGTATGGCTCCACTAACCACAAAATTGATTTTTAAAAACTATTCTTACATTTATTATAGAGATGAACCGGTCAAAAACTGCGAGGATTGGCGGATTTTCAGAATTGTTTAGTTTTTTCCGTGGCCGGTGATTGACTGCTAAGAATCAGAAATAAACGATTCTGTACCGAACGCAGTGGCCCAACAGAAATGCATTTTCGATCTGCCTTTTCCTTCCAAATCTGTGAGTGAATTAGTCTCAAACCCACCCATTACACACTCTCAACTGGGTGACTCTGGAGGCATTTGAGATGAAAAGGTAAAATGTTACCATTTGTGTATTATTTTACATGTGGTACACTCTGAACTATTAGCACGGTTTCATCCCGTGTGGTAGGAGTGAATTATTTGCTAAGATTGTTTATAAATAACAAATTGTATTTGAAGTAATTTTGTATTGTTTAAATGCTGCCCTTGGTTACTAAATCAGAAATGTTATGAGGAACATTTTGTAATAATATGAATTCAAATTTTTCATTTTGTAATAAAATCAACTTTGTGTGATAATGAATTGAAATTCATATTATTACAAAATGTAATATTGGATTGGGATATTTATTAAATTGTGATCCCTATGAAATCACGTCCATCCATCTAGATGGTGACCATCGTATTTATTCAATTTCAACATCCACACATGCAGTCACATAATTTGTGAAAACTTTTGGAAACTTAGACCAATTAGCCTAATCTGCATGTTTTTGAACTGTGGGAGGAAACCGGAGAACCCAGAGGAAACCCTCCAAGCACGAGGAGAACAGGCAAACTCCATGCACACAGACCTGTCATGGGAATCGAACCCAGGACCTGGATGTGCAAGATAAAATCACACTTTTAATTGAATCGGCACCGAGGTATCGCCATATTATTATATGCCTTTTCAAACCTGTACTTATCGCCAACATTCTGCTCTTGGATGACAGGAGAGGATCCCGATAAGCTTTTCTTCTATAGTAGGCCATCCAACTCTAAATTTTTAGAATTTTACAATGTTAGTGTAGCACTACTGCCTGCTCGATAAAATCACTCTGACCCTTCTCATCAGAAGCAGCTTCATTGGCCAAGCGTGCAACATACCAGGAATTGGTCTTGGGTCCAATGAGTGTGCTTTCGCACCTGACCTCTATCAGCAACAAGGCATCTCTGCTCTCAGAAATGATGCTCACTGGATGTTTTGTTTTGACAAAATTCTCTTTAATCTCTGTGTGTAGGGAAAAAAAAAAGAAAAGCTTTCATCAGTTTCGGGAATACTCAAAGCAGTCCATCTCGCACCGAGCACTGAGATCACATTTCCTCAATTTGGTTGCTTGATTTGAACATTAGCTGGAGCTCTTGACCTGTACCTGCAGGATTTTATGCACTGTGATACTGCTACAGTAAAATCTGATGGGTGGTAATGGTCTGGATGAGGGGAAGGGTTCAACTTTTTCGAAAATCATTAGCATGTAAGCATGATGCATTTGAAAAAATATGATATTTGGCTGGCCCAGCAGCCTCCCAGTGAGGGATCGATAACGAGAGAATTATTGTGTGACTTAATAAGCCACTTAAACTGCTCTTAAAATAATAGATACAACCCTAATGAACTTTGAAAGGTACTGAACATTTTTATCCACGTGCAACGGTGACGCCGTTTTATTAGCATTTCGAATTAAAAGTGGCTACACTTGATAGACTACAAAATAAATGAGGCACGTGTAAACTCTGTTGATTAGCCACATGTGGCTATCGCTTTATCTCTTATTTTTAAACGTATTTAAGTGAAGACTCTTCAAAGACAAGAGTGGACAGCGTCAATCGAACCCAAACCGAAAATATCATTCATCTTCATTAAGCTCAATTATGTAATGACTTGGGCATCTTGTCCTGCCAGTTTTTCCCAGCCTTCAAATTTGACTTTGAAGAATCGTCACAAATGTGTGCTTCCCATTAATAAAACATCTGTTCTAGTTTAATGACTGGCTGAAAGAACAAGCTTTGTTCATTCTGATGCTGCGAAAAAGGCACCTCGACATTTTCTATCATTTTCTGACGTTAAAAGTCTGCATAATAACCGACATCATTCCAAATCATATGGCATAATCTCGGCGACGTCACATCATTGCACATCTAATGGCATGCAGGCCATTCCTGAAAACAAGGCACATGATGACGATAAAAGATGATTACAGTTTGACTAATAACATAATCATATTACAGTACATAAATGACTGTAACTTTTAAATCTTATTATGTCACTGCGCTATTAAATTCTCAATTTGGATCGCTCTGCCAGCAGTGACAGGTTTACAATGCATCATTGTTTCTATAGCAACAAATCATTCATAGGGAAATATACTGTACAGTAGTTATGCTTAACATAATGCATAACCTTATAATGAGCAGTAAAATGAGCTTTTATTCAATAAACAATGCTGCTGTACATGTCGAAGCGTTCTCCAAGGAAATGTTTACGCAGCATTAATGGAATGGCTTGTAACAATCACTTTCGACGAAGTCTTCAGGACAGATAATAATATTGCGTTTACTTGTTTCTCCGCATTTAATTAACTTCAAGTGAGTAAAAACGGCAGGTTTCGTGAGGGATCGGCTGTTTATAGCTGCGATGATGTAAGCGATAAAATGAACGAAGTTGTTTTGCAGACATTCCACATCATAAACACAATGCCTAGCTTTAACTAATAAAACAAAATGTAATTGTTGGTACAGTATACGAGGACAGAAACGCTCCAGGAAAATAATTAAATTCAGAGTTGTAATTGTATTGTAATAAGCTGTCGTTCTTTATAACAGCACACCCTGTTGTGATGTGGTTTTGAATGCATGAAAAAAAAAATGTCATGTAAAAAATAAAGCAAGCTCTGGATTATCACTTTGCTTAAATTCTTTAAAAAAAATAAATAAAAGGGAGATATTTTAAAAGCCATCAAAATTACAATAACGGTATTACTTACGGCATTGCGTTCATAGTTGCTATGGCAAAAACTCATTTGCACTCAGTGCAACCCCATGGAATACAGGAGGCACTTTAAACTTAAATCTGATGCTTCGAAAAAATCATAAAAACGTTCTTCCTCTTCTTACTGTCAAAAGATGGGCTTTTACCCAGCATGCCTTGTTCCATGGGAAGGTTTACAACCCTTGCATTTTGCACAATAACTTCATTAAAGAAATCAAGTACAGGTACTGGATGGATTGGTACATGATTTCGATTGCAGTGTCAGGATTCTCAGTGGTGGTTAAAAATTTTTTGATTTGATGTAAACTTCATACGAGATGGTCAGCACTTTGGGCCGCAAATGGTAAATACAGTGTATTATCTGCTGGGTACTCGGGCAAAACATAATTCTAGCAACTGGTTATATTTGTAGAAATCAGCCTTCTAATACTAATAAACATTCAAAATGACTGAATCAACGTAGGCTAAAAATTAAAAAATAAAAACAAATGAGAATGAAAACAATGTAGAACAAAAATTATAATGGACCACCACTCCTTAGCAGAATAAGTGAGATAATTTATGGGTAAACAGTTTCAAATGCTGATAACCGCAACAGTTCCGCATCAGTCTATTCTACTCTAAATGAATACAAATGTTTTGCTTCAGACACTTCTGTTTCTGAAGCTAAGATAAAGATTTCAATGACACTTTGCTCAACCCCAAAGACATCATCCAACCGAACAGGGATTCCTCATCCTCATAAATCATGTGGCTCAGGTTTCCATTAAGCCCAGAGCGCCTGCTTGAATTCTGTCGCCTGACCTGTAGTGAGCATATTTAGGGCAGTTCAACAGATCTCACGGGTTCTGAGATGACATTTAATACCAATCGACAGAGCGCCACAGTACTTGAGGGCTTCTGTCAACTGGTTCGGAGCTTAAACAAGCTGTATCGGAGCTAAGCAAGCTTCAAAACTCGGACCAGGAGCTGCTGTTTTTACCTCTGTAATGCTCTTACTTACTGATAGGACAATATGTTATTCATGATAGTGCGCTCAGTAATGTTATGCACTTTCTGGACAGTGTAGGTCAAATCATAGTATAGTCTCTGTATCGTCTAGCATCAGGAACACACACACACACACACACACACACACACACACACACACACACACACACACACACACACACACAAGAAGAAGAAGAAGAAGAAGAAGAAGAAGAAGAAGAAGAATACACAAGGTAACTGAACAAGTGGCCATTATGGCTTAACATTAGATGTTATGTTATATTTTATGTTATGTTTTAAGTTATATGTTACGTTATATGTTACGTTATGTTTTATGTTATATGTTATATGTTATGTTACATGTTATGTTATATGTTTTATGTTATGTTGTTATGTTTTACGTTATGTTATGTTATGTTATGTTATGCTATGTAACATAACATAACATAACATAACATAACATAACATAACATAACATAACATAACATAACATAACATATTCCATGATAATAAGTTTTGAATGTTCTATATCATCCTTATTTTTAGTTAAATCTTACTTTTTTTTTTAACAAAAAAAAATATATATATATATTTTTTTTAGGCAACATGTTAGATGTATGTAGGCTATCAATAAAAGTCATGAACACCCCCAAGATTTAAAATTTCTTGAAACCTTTTGATTATGGTGGGTAGTATTCTGACCGAATGTTACAAATACTGTATGTTTTGTCACTATAATGTATAATAATGCTGCTGCTACTGATGATTGTATAGATACCTTTCAACAGATTCCAGCCTGCTCTTATGCCAAAATCTAACCAGTAATTGTGAGAACATAAGGAAGTGATCTCTCCATCCTTACTTCATGCTTACTTCTGCAAATAAGTAAGTGAAATTAAATTCCGATGGTAATTTTTTAGGTAAAATTGAATGAGGTTTCCAAAAAAATATGCACCGTAAAATATAACTGGGATTATTATAATAATCCTTGACATTTAAATAAAATGGCTGTTTCAGCCTTGACCTGGGTGTTACATTATTGAGCACTGCATTAATATCCGAGGATGTCATAAAACCAAATGGCAACTGGGTTTGTAAGCCAAAGTTTTAATTCGTTCATTCATTCGTTTATTTATTCATTCATTTATTTTCATACCGTGGTTTAATGTTTAAATGCTATAATGTCATTCAGTCTGAAATTTTTTCCCCTTCACTTCCATAAATTACTTAATATTTAAGTATTATTTCAATTCAATATTTTGTTTCATTATTTTATTTACAACAAAATAAAATTCACTAAAGTTTTATTATAATACAACTTTAAACATCTAATCTTTGTTAGATTTTGTTAGGTAAACTACACTTTACAGAGAAGCTTTAGTATTTCTGCCGAGTAGAAGATGCCGACATTCCCTAGCAGAAGTATACTGGAGTTTTCCATGTATAGGTTTTGTGAACTTTGGCTATCCGCTCATTCAATAAATTCCACATCGCTCAAAAGTTACCATGATGTGAGAAAGTCCTTGTTTTCGTTTTCCTAACCAAATCTTGAAACACCATGTGATGTACTGTACCAACACTCAGTGACCGCTAACTCAACAAACAAGTATATTGTACAGGGAATACGACGTAACTTTTGATAGAGACAATTAACAGAGAGACATTACAGTAAGATGTTTAGTGTCATGAGCGTTGTACACATTTTTTAAATGAGGGACGACATTAAAAAGTAAAAACAGCAACAAAAAGAAGTTTTATAAATGAAAGTTGGTCTAGAATTTTAGGGATTTTACTTTTTATTTCAGATCCAAGATGGCTTCAAAACTCTCAGTGGACAATAAGATAGAACTAGACCTGACAATTTTCTCTTTTTCTTTCTTCATCAGAAATCGGTAAAGTTACAGTACTGCACTAAAATAAATTCCCATCCGTCCATCCATCTAGGAACCTGTAGTCCAGCTAGGGACTGTGAAGGCCAATGATGTCCATTGTATTTCTTCCCATTTGTACAACATTCACACACTCATTCACACACTAGGGGCAATTTAGAAATGCCAATTATCCTATTCGGCATGTCTTTGGACTGTGGAAGGAAGAACCTGGAGGAAACCCACCAAGAACCAAGAATACACAAGTGCCATGAAGGCTGAGGCTGTCGATTTGAGCATTTGCTCTAATATAGTCTACAGAGCCATTCTATGGATCCATTCTATTATTAGGACCTATTCAGTATTCTTCAGTAATTTGCTGAATCATATACTCATATTGCCAAGCCCTGCTTAGTACCAGAGTTGGGCTGAACCAGTTCCATTAGTTGCTTTGTTTCCCAGCATAGAAAATACATATTTGACTATTAATCCCTTCCTGTGCAGGCGACCATACAACACTGAATAATTTCCTTCAATAATTATCCTCAGACCATTTTGCGCACCCCTAATCCAAGCTGCTTTTGATTGAGGAACCAAATCCAAATGCAATTTTTTTTTCCAACCCAACATTGTCACAGTATGTATTTTTTAAAAAAAGGCTTTCTGTAATATATTCCTTGGCACTGAATAAT
This sequence comes from Clarias macrocephalus, assembly GCA_011419295.1. Lineage (NCBI taxonomy): Eukaryota > Metazoa > Chordata > Actinopteri > Siluriformes > Clariidae > Clarias > Clarias macrocephalus. The sequence continues at coordinate 94,158 of JAAGKR010000979.1, read as the reverse complement.
GTGGCTTTGATAGATTTTATGTCTTAGCAGCTCTCCGCTTTTCAATCGGGCCACAGAGAGGAAGCTGGCTCATGAGCTTCGATTGTAATTTGATTCTCACGGTTGCCACAAGGTTTGAAAGCAGCCTAGTGGCAAACATCTGACGTCTGAAAGTGACGCCTCTGACAAACAGGCATGCCTGACAATAGCATGTATAATGGATATCCATGGCTCCTGCGAATGTGACAATAAGGCCAGAAGATCGGGCAATTTGGCTGAGATTCAAGGTCACGGATTTGATCCGAGCTGAAGGCTGAGGCCCTTGAGAGCTACTGTAAAAGGATGGACGCGTACATGAGCTACATGATAAAACATAAGCCAGATTGTTTCCAGACTAAAGAATCAAATTAATCTCTAAATCCCTGACTGACAGTTGTAAAACTTTCTGCTAAGCCAGAGGTCTTAAACTCAAATACTGTCATATACATATAACCATAAACTAATACAATTATGTTTAAAAAATTTTATTTGTTTTGCTTATTAACTTTTTAAAAATTAAACGTTAATGTGAACATGAATGCTGGATGAATGGACAAATTATGATTTCTTTTTTTTTATTGATCCTTTTTTGAAATCTGCTGCAGAGGAACAATTTATGGGACACCTTCACCTACAGCATGTTGCTATTTACCATAGAAAAAAAAAATCAGTTGGAAAATTACAACAAACATAAAGAATACCAGCATACGCTCAGGAATATATACAGTACAGACCAAAAGTTTGGACACCCCTTCTCATTCCAAGAGTTTTCTTTACTGTGTTCTTTAGCCCAAACGCGTCTCTTCTGCTTGTTGCCTGTCCTTAGCAGTGGTTTCCTAGCAGATCTTCTACCATGAAGGCCTGATTCACACAGTCTCCTCTTAACAGTTGTTCTAGAGATGTGTCTGCTGCTAGAACTCTGTGTGGCATTGACCTGCTCTCTGATCTGAGCTGCTGTTAACCTGCGATTTCTGAGGCTGGTGACTCGGATGAACTTATCCTCCGCAGCAGAGGTGACTCTTGGTCTTCCTTTCCTGGGGCGGTCCGCATGTGAGCCAGTTTCTTTGTAGCGCTTGATGCTTTTTGTGACTGCACTTGGGGACACTTTCAAAGTTTTCCCAATTTTTTCAGACTGACTGACCTTCATTTCTTAAAGTAATGATGGCCACTCGTTTTTCTTTACTTAGCTGCTTTTTTCTTGCCATAATACAAATTCAACTTCTTTGAATGAGAAGGTGTGTCCAAAGTTTTGGTCTGTACTGTATATAAAAAAGTAAGTTAACATTTACCTAATAATCATTAACAGTTCTTTTAAAATGTAGCATTAAAAGATTAATACAGTTAACGTTTATTTGCAATGTGTAGCATTATTTAATCTCGACCTAGCATAGCTGCAGTCACATACAGTACAGTAAGGTTAGCATACCCACCATTAGCTTCTTTTGCTGATCTGCTAACATGTTAGCCACTCTTGAATTGGTAAGATTTTTTAAACATTATAATATGTTTCCTGAAGGTAAAAACCCTGAGCGTGGTCACTACTTGAATGAACTAAAAGTTTCCGGTAATTCCGGCAACGCTTGCTGTATTGCGTCAGAAATGCTACGCTTTGCAGAGTGCTACTAATTGAACAAGGCTAGCGGCGCGAATTAATGTCAAGTGTGTGACGCTACTTTTACTTATACAAGAACGTTTGTATTAGCATCATACATCCAGCATTTATGTGTGACTCATGACTCTGTTTAAAAAGGAGACAGAGTTGCGCGAGTCTGTTATTTGAAATCTGTAAATCTTCTGATTTGCTCCAATGTCAAACCTCCAACATTTTCCTGTGGCACCGTTCAAATTATGTGTATAGACTTTTCCGGAAAAAACAAACAAACAAACAAACAAAAAAAAAAGCATTGCACAACAAGTTCTATCATTATCATTATAATCGTGTGCATAGACATCATCACGGTGCATGCCATAGACATCTGTGACAGCTGTGTCCGTATTGTATATTAAGCTGCATCAAGGGCATGCAATAAAAAATAATAATAATTAAAAGTTGTCCCTGTGTTGTGTTTCAAGTGGATGATTTTGCAATCTAATTACAACTATATAGCAAGATCATACAACAATAAGGTTCCCGCTGGGTAGGCTATAAAAGTAAAGGTATAAAATTAGTCTTTCGGCTGCTCTCGTCGAGGGGTCACCACGGGGGACCATCCGATCCGCACACAACTTGGCACAGGTTTTGTGCTGGATGCCTTTCTTGACGCAACCCTCCCATTTTATCCGAGCTTGGATTCGGCACTGCATGCGGTGGCTGGGGTTTGGAAACCTACCACTGAGCTGCGATGCTCGTGGTCAAAAATAAACTAGTTTAATCAAAAATGTTAAAGTACAATCAGGGATTCTTAGTAAAAGAGAAGACTTGGCAGCAAATATTTGAATCTATTTTACACAGCAATACTAGACAATTTTTTTTTTTTAGAAAATAAAGAAAAGATAAGTTCTATACAATGTTGGGTGTAACGCGTTACAAAGTAGAGTGCTCGGATTACTTTTTTGATGTAACGAATAATCTAACGCGTTTTGTCCGCCATTCAAGTACTAAGTTACTTAGTTACCTTTTCAAAAACGTAATCCGTTATTCAGACAATTTATGTAATCTGTGAGCTAGACAGCAGTCATTCCCAATCCATTAGTGTGTGTGTGTGTGTGTGTGTGTGTGTGTGTGTGTGTGTGTGTGTGTGTGTGTGTGTGTGTGTGTGAGAGAAAGTCATCCTACAAGCCGCGCCCCAGATAACTCCGCCCCCCTCTGTTATTCCTGCTGTCATACCTCTATCTCACCTATGCGGTTTGACTATGCGAGGGCCGACGCGCGGAAAGAAGGAAACCTAATCACAGCGCTAAAACTCGCGGTGAATCATGATGAACCGTACTTACGGCCACCGCGCGAAACCGCGTAGGTGAGATAGGGGTATTAGTAGTTAACAGATTATGGGCCAAACTTTGTTGAGTGATGATGGTAGAATAATTACAGTATAAAGGTCTTGAATAAAACAACATGCATGAGGAAGCACAAAGGAGTTTTCATTTTCTGCAGTGGAAAGGTACTCAAACGAGTTACTTTTATCAGAAAGTACCGCAGTAATGTAACTTTTGAAGACAGTAATTTTGTAATGGAATTAGTTACTTTGAAAAGTAACGTGCATTAACACTGGTTATATAGATAATCTTATTGGACAGTATATATTTAAAGCTATATGCTAAATTTAGGGGAAAAACAAATATACATAAACTGCATAAACTGATTCAGCCAAACCTTACACCTGAATCCAACTGGGCATGAATTTCACTTGCTAAAGACAACACTAAAGACCCCAAGAACCATTAGGAACTGATGCACGTTACAATAAAGCCGTGGCAGATCCTAACCTAACCAGTCTGACTATCTGTGATGTCGATAGTATTTCTTCCACATTTCAGGCACTCACTGACTACGAAGGATTTGCAACCTACTGTAGTATTAAAAATGACCATTTAATTTATAATTAAGTTAGTTTGTCCAATTACTTTTGGTCCCTTAAAAGCAGGGGGTAATCCCTGTACCGATTACCTGAGTTGGATGTAAACAAATTGAAGCTGAAAGTCTGCACTTTAAGATTCGTGGTTTCATTTCATACAGACACTCAGACAAGTAAGACGCCAATAACTCTGCGAAATGTCCAAATACTTGACTTGTATTCACTTTTCTTTAAAGCATCCAAAATAATGAACTATAGAAATCTGTTATTCTTTTGTATTTATCTGAATCCCACCGGAGGCGTCCTAACTGATGAGTATTAACTGCATGTCTAACAGTAATGGTGTTAGTTCATGCCTGCAGTGTCAAAAAGTGCCAGTGTCAGGCATGATCACATCCCATGTATTCTTTATCAGGTGTGATTTATGCTGATGAACGCACCTAATAAGAGCATCATGCTCTTTAACCATTTTCGTAACACTCATATTTTCTTCTCCATTGACACCATCCCCAGCCTATGATGTACAGAAGGACTCAGAGACGATGAAGCCATTTGCGTGCAATTTTCGCCTTAATGGAGCGAGCAGCCTCTCCGCCTGCAGCTATGGATTAAACGAAATTGACTTTTCTGTACAACTTTGGCCGATTTCATTTATAAAATTGCTGATGCCCTTGTTTGTAGAAGCATGTTCCATGCCTCAGCAAAGCACATTATGGAGAATTTTCTCTATGAGCTCAATGCGCATAGAGAGTTAGCCGGCACGCGCCAACATAGCTAATATTCAACTCGCGATTCTGAACCAGCTTCCACCAAGGTGTCCTCTCATGTATGAAAAGTGAGATATAATTACTTTCGGCTTAGGAATGCCGCCGTCAGCTTTTTTTTATTTTCCGGAGAAGTAAATTAAACCTTCGACTTCTGTGTTTAATCTGATATGAGCTCAACATACACCTTCGAATGAGGCAAAAAACTCTGAATTGCTTTGCGTCGTAGCACAATTGAAATTGAAAGTGCAATTAGTGACTGTGCTTAACACCCAAGGACAAAAATGGGTTTATTTGCACACTGATTTCTTTCTATAGCACTATGAGTGTGGGCTGTGCAGGACTAAATGAGAAAGGATGGTGGTTAAATGTCAAAGACTACATATTAAATCCAGATGCACAAGGGTAAACTGAGGTCTAGTGACACATAAGGTCTAGCACCAGTTCCTAATGATAATAATAATGATGATGATGGTGATGATGATTCTTATTGCGCATTTCATATATTAAAGATTTGTCATGTGACTGGTGATTCTGGTGGAACTAATTTAAGACAATTCCAGTGATCTCAAACATAAAAGGTAACATCAATTACGTTCTGCATCAGACGAAAGAACTAAAGTGCTGCTACATTGCGATGAATGAATCAAGGGCTAAATCCCACTATTACTACTATGAGGAGGAGTCTGTCAAACAAAAGTGTAGGTGTGAAACAGTTAAGATACTGTATGAAACTGTTACCCAAAATGATAATAAACCAACACATGAATGATGGAAATTAAAAATAAATAAATAAATACATACATACATACATACATACATACATATGTGCATCTATTTCTTGGTTTAATTTATCATATTGATTTTTTTTTCTTACCGAGTTAATTTTTCATCATGTATTTTCTATTTCTACAGTTTATTAACTTCTTATTAGTGTTCTATCCATATGTTTTGCTTCTTCTCTTATTTTGTTTCATCCTATGCATTTTGCAATCTACTGTATTACTACACTGCCCAGACAAAATGAACTTCTATTACATAATTACTGCAATAATTAATATGTTTCACCTAGCAACAAGTTATTTAACCCCAACTGATGCAGTAAGCAGTTTCTAATTTCTTAAACAACCACATCAGAAGACATATCCAGTGATCATGGCAACGATGTTACTCTGTTTCAGGACTCTCTAAAGGAATTATTTTCAGAATTATTAGCTTGCCTCAGGCAAAAAAGAAAGAAAGAAAGAAAGAAAGAAAGCAAAAAAAAAAAACCCAAGGTGATTGCTAAAACTACTAAAATTGGGTTACAATTGGCTCCCATTATTAAAACCTGTAAGTTGAAGCTACTGTAAATCTAAAAAATAAATAAATAAATAAACAAAATAGAACTCACAGCTGTTTAATAGTGAAAGTAAAAGCTTTTTTTTTTCACAATGCACAATGCAAAAAGAATTTAAGGCATTGGGACTAAACAGCTGTGTAGCCTTAAGAAAATTATTTATTAATAAGGTCTGGTGAGGTCAGATTTACCCTGAGTGATGAACGGATCAAGGGAAGAAGAAAGGTGGATGATGTCATGCACTCCATCATCATGCACACTGTCTACCGTACAGGCTTCTGGGGGCCGTGTTATGATCTGAGGTTGCTTCGGTTGACCAGGTCAAAAAATTAGGTCAGCTGACTACCTGAATGGACTGAATAACCTTTTTTTTTTCCATTAATAGATTTTTTTTCTCCAAAATGACATTGTTGTGATTCATCAGGCTCAAATTGTGAAAGAAGGACGATGAGACATCGTTTTTACACATCGATTGGCCGCCATGAAGTCCAGACATTAACCCCATTGAGAATCTTTGCTTGATTATGAATATAAGAGATATAAATGTGGCATTGCATAAACTTACCAAAATGATAAGGCCATAAACTTGGCCATAATCATAGCAAAAGGAGGTCCAATGAAATATCAGCGTGCTTTACAAATAAAACGACCAAATTAAAAGATCACAAATTAATGGTGAGTTACCCTTTAATTCTAAATGAATTCATTACATAAACATTTTAATGGTAGATTTTCCCTCTAATATAACACCAGTGACACACACAAACAGGTCTGTCAAACCCAGGCCAGGGTTCAGCACAGTTTGGGGAGTTTTCTTCTCAAACCAGTTAAGTGCCAGGTTCAGTGGGTGTGTTTAAGTGCTGTGCTGGACACTGACCCTCCAGGACTGGATATGAACAGCTCTAAAGCCATGAGCCAATAATGAAACACTGTCACATAGTCTAAAGAAGAGATCAGGTGGAAACAATAGGAAACTCTGCGATAAACATCCCTCCACTTCTCAGTGGAAACCCAAGAAGCCTGAATCAAAGGGGGCAAAGGATAAGATCGTCATCACAGAAAGACTTCTGACCATCATGGGTCAAAGACAATTTGATAAAACATAAATCTGCCAGTGTAGAAAGATTTTGAAAGCTGTCCAAAACTACAGACTGAGGCTGATTCATCATAGATTATTATCATTCACATTTGGCTGCTTCCCTTATCTATCTCCAGTTCAGGGGGAAAAAAAAAAAAAACTGTTGTTATTTTTGAGTTGTCAAAAAAGTTATTTGCATCCATTTATCACAGACATTTCCTTCGCTTTATGTTTATCATGTTTTATGATCGGCTGCATTATCTTGATATCTCAAATTGACCGAGAAATCGTTTTCACAAATTGGGTATTTAATAACGTGTTCGCTGTCATGGCAATTTCAGGGAAGTAAATGTAGTTTCCACGCTTGTTATTCAGGAACACTTCATTATCAACTGCAGCCTGCCTCAGTATACCCATTTCATTTCGCTAATCATTTATAGGCATCTGTTTTATACGATACGTTTATCATTAAAGGACTATGAAAGGAGTTTTTAGCTATTTTTCTTTTTTTGTAAGATTCAGTAACTTAAAACTCCCTGCTTTCAAAGGAATAACTTGACTGATGACAAGATACATTTTTAGCATTCATTCATTAATGATTAATGATCCGTTCATGTATATTAATGAATCAAGTTGAAGAAGTTCACGGCTTCATATCTGACTACCTAGATTACCATTAAAAACTTTTTTTTTTCTCCTGATGCACACCTTTTTCTTCAACCTGCTTAGATACATACGTTTATGTAGCAAGATAAGAAACGCATACTTATTTTTCCATTCATTGATTTTGAAATAAATTTCTCTGTTCCATCTCTCTAGTTCTCTCTATAGCTCGTCTTTGGTCTGATAAGCTGCCTCCAGCTGAATAATTTACATAAGTGCATGTGGTAATATAAACTGTTACAGATACTTTGCTACCAAAGCTGAGATAGTTCGTGTTTACAAAAGTGAGTTGCGAAACTTTTTTTTTTCTTTTTCAGATGTTCATGTTGTGATCAAGTGCTCAGTTTCGAATGGTGCTGCATGTTTACAGTCAGCCCCTTGCGAGATCTATTTGTATTCTTATGTATTATGCAAAGCTGTCACTAATACAGAATGGTTTTTGTATTTCAACATTAAATAGCCAATCTCACAGTAGCCAGCATCTGACAACTTCAATGAACAACAAACACTTAATGATATGGTAATCCAGCTACAGATAAAGAGATTTCTCAGTAAATATGTAATTCATTTTTTTTTTTTTTTTACTGCTCATGGTCATTCATATTAATGCATTTCTATTCCTCAGTACATCAACTGAACATCATAGCAAACTTAAGTGAAAATTCCAAACACTTCAGAAATGGCTTAAATTTTATTTATTTATTTTTTTGCCAGATATGAGCCGTGACTAAATTGAAACACTTGTTATACTTGATTATTAGAGAAACCATAATTAACAAGCCTAAAGTCAATTCAATCACAGAAGTTCTTAAGCAATTTCGATGTTATCAATAAGTCTGAGAAAGAAATTATACACACAGTAAATGACTGGTCTGGTTATTTGCTGATTTGAACAGTACATTTATATAGTCATGGGGAAAAAAAACACTTTATCGTGTACACAGGGATCATCAGGACATCCAGTCTTCAAAATCTCTGCCGAATTACTGTAAATTGTGTAATTATTGGTTATTACAGTGCTGATATTAAAGTGGCATCAAAACAATCACATAGGATTATATCACTAATTGCAATTTTTCACAGACGGTATTAACCCCGTTTTACATTAGTACATTAGTAATTAGATGATTTTTTAAAAAATATTTAAATAAACAGGTGTGAATAAATATATAAATGTTTAAGGTGTTCATTATGAACTTGTGTTCATTATTCCATAATGGGGTATTATTTATTATGTATTGTTTATTATTTATTATGTATTATTTACTAGAGAACATAAATTAATAAATGAATTTAAGAGGAATTTAAATTTATTTATTTATTTATTACAATTTAGTAATTCTATTTCAAAGAATTAATTAATACGTAATGTACATCATTTAAAATTAAATTGCATTATTAAAATGTTAAATTATGGTATTTAAACTATTAATTTATACTTTTAATAATTGAAACATTTAATTAAATTGAATACTTAAATAATTATTAACATTTCAAATAAATATATATTTTTTGTGTCTTTATTTTCCAGTTACTTTTATCAAAATAAACAAATAAATAAAATAAATAAATAAACACAAATATGTTACAAATATGTTAAATATAAATACATATAACAAACTATGATAATACATCTTTACAATTACACAAGGGGTAAACGTAGACCACAGCAAGCTATGTTTTTTTTTCCTTTTCCATCCTGCAGTGCTGTAATTTTGATTTACTTCAGATCACACCCAGGGTCTACAGTCTGTCTCAAGGATCATACATGATGGAAGGTCGCTTGCGGTAAAGCTCGTTTTTTTTTTTTTTCTTTCTTTCTTTTCCTCACCCCCCTCTCTCATTCTCCTCGGGTTCTCCAACAGCAGAATACTGTAATAAGCCTCTCCACTTGAACTAAACAGCCTCCTTGGTAACGGAAAAGGAGGCCCAGGGCAAGGGGAAAAGCACAGGGAAATCTTATTAGGTGCAATATCATAGCATTTTTCTGCAAATCATGTGTCGGGGAGGTTTGAGCCGAGTCCAACCTAAGCATGGACGAGTTGTTAAAGGACAACAGTCAGATAAGAAGAATGGCAGTGAAAGAAATCCTGGAACACTATATGTGGTTTTTAGTTCCAGCTTAAAGCAAGAAGTGAAAACCTGCACCGCTGCAAAATTCCGACGTTAGAAGAGAGCAAAACGAGAGGTAGAAAAAGAAAAGTGCTCAAACCAGCACTATTTAAGAGTCCCAGGTGGAGAGTCAACAGTTATATGAGGCACACACAAATACAAATTCCCACCAGCATACTTTAGTCAATTCAGCATCCTGTGAATGTGTTAGAAATGTTACATTTGCTACCTGTACTTTTCTTTGAAGTGCATCACAAAATATATTAAAATATTATATTAATATTAATGCACCATGAAGATAATGTAAAGTAGTGAGGAGTAAGTGTAATAACTGTTTATATATTTCACATCACTTGCCTTTGTGGGAACGTGTTAACTAAATAGGATCTCGCCGTTTCTAAGAGCAGCCTGAAAGTACGATATAATTGTCTCCTGGGCTGAATCAAAGCTGATCCCAGTGGGTGGACTCCACCATATCTGGAGATCAATGAACCATCTCACTAGAAGCTCACAGTGGGAGGAAACTTCAATTCATCTCATGAAAGCAAATTACATATGGCAGGTCCCTTCTCTCTAGGATGTAACAGGAACGTGAGACAAAGCTTAAGGCAATGAGACGAGGCAAAGATGGCCAAACTATTTAGTATACTTTCAACTTCAGAGAGTTAGGAAGCCTGGGTAGACTTCCTAATAAATAGTGGGAATACAGGCCGCAAAACAATGTTCTAAAGTGGATAATACACATAATTTTAAAGGTGTGAGAATGTTTGGCACACACATGGAGGGTAGAAAATTTCTGCACTTTTTAATGAGCAATGAATTTGCTGTCAATTCAGCCAAGGCACCAGAATTTCCCAAATTAATGCCTGAAATGCTCTAGTGCCAGAACAGTGGCAATTGAGCTAATGACAGGAAGAATGTAAGCAGTAGGTTACTTCTGGATAATTGCATCTTCCATAATTATATAAGTACAGTTGAAGTCGGAGGATTGCATACAATTAAGCTCAAGTCATTAAAACAGATTTTTTTTAACCACTTCGCACAAGACCTCCACAAGTCTGCTTCATCGCTGCGAACAGTTTCCAAATGCCTGAACAAACCAAATCTATCTGTACAAACAATACTATAAGTATAAATACCATGACACCACACAGCCATCATACTGCTCAAATAGGAGACAAGTTCTTTCCACTGGAAAGTAACATACTTCGGGTAAAAAAATAATAATAATAAATAAAATAAAAAACAGTGAAGGACCTTGTGGAGACACTGGGGGAAACAGGTACAAAAGTATCTACTGTATGCCCACAGGGCCCACAGGTTTGCAGTTACACATGGATATTACATTTACAAATACAAAATATATTACATTTTGTAAAAATATACTCTGGTCTGATGCAAGAATTTATTAATTTTTTTACAGTTTGCCCATTATGAACACCGTTCTGTCTGAAGGAAATAGCGGGGACTTGCAAGCCAAAGAACACCATCCCAAACTTGAAACACGGTGGTGGCAGCATCATGTTGTGGTGGTGCTTTGCTCCAGGATGGACTGGTGCACTTCACAAAATAAATTCTATCAGGAAGAAAGATGATGTTGATGTACTAATGAAATATCTCAAGATATCAGCCAGGAAGTTTAAGTTTGGTCGCAAATGATTCTTCTAAAAGGGGAATTTCAAAAGTGTGGCAAAATGGCTTAAGAACAAGTCAAAGTTTCAGAGTAGCCCTCAAATACATTGTGGCGGAAGTGAACAAGAGTGTGTAAACAAGGAGGGCTGCAAACCAGTCTCAGTTACACCGGTTCTGCCAGAAGGAATGAGCTCAAATTCTACCAACTTAAGTTAAGCCTTTATTTGTCACATATACATTACAGCACAGTGAAATTCCTACTTCGTATATCCCAGCGTAACTTGGGTCAGAGCTCAGGGTCAGCCATGATACAGCGCCCATGGAGCAGTTAGGGTTAAGGGCCTTGATCAAGTCCCTTAACCCTAACTGACCCTAAGTCCCCAACAGTGGCAACCCAGTGGAGCTGGGGATCGAACCGCCGATCAGTAACTCAGTGCCTCTGAGCCACCACTGCTCCTTATTGTAAGAAACATTTTGACCCCAGTTAAACAATTAAAGAGCAATGCTAAACGTATCCAAACTTCTGACCCACTGGGAATATGAAAAAAGAATCCCTCCCCACAAGCCACAGCACCCAAGGGGTCCACTGTCAATGTCCTGGTGCCAGACACGAGATCACATTCCCCGAGGGCTTGTGGAGACATGCCCCGAGGGAGGGAGCTGCCCAGGCAGCACAAGGGGAAACTACACACTACTGGGCAGAATGTTTTGCATTGTAATGATAGGGCTGATCAGTGTATTCTAACCCTGGATATTATGCTTTTTACTGCATTTACCGCATTAGACTACATATAGTGCACAATAATAACTACCGGAGCTAGCAAAATTTCTATTTTGGAGTCCCTGCTATGTGTCAAAAGTGGTAATGTGAAGCATTAGCATGAGCTAAAATATAATCCCTTCAGTGTGGCTTATTAATACCCATCATGAAGGTTTAAGTATTTAAATATCACGGCTGTCTTCAATTAGTCATCCTTAGGTCACTTTTCGACACTTTTTCTAAATCTTTTTACGGCAAACTGAAAAAAAAAATATTACAAGCCACAGAGAAAAATATCAACCATTTCTGACCATCACAACCTTATCGCATCTAGGTTCTATGCAAAGCAAAGTGTGGGCGTCATCGTGTGACACCTTCTGAAAGGCCTGTTCCTTCCTGCTTGCTTGTAATGCATCATTGAATAAATAAAAATGACTTTAAAAACCTGAATTGTCACAAATTCCTACACTGGGAGTGAATATTTTTTTTGCATTTTGAGGCCAACATACAGTCCAGTAAAAGCTAAACAAGTTTCTAAGATTAAAGATTAGTACATTACCATATGAAAAGTTCAACAATAATATGTGATTTATTTTTGGACTTTTTCTCATTTGGGCAAATTATTCCTCTCTGGCACACAAGATTGTCTATAACAAAATTGTAAATAAAAGAAAAAAAAAGTTTATTTTAGAAGTTCTGAACTTTCATGTTTTAGGCAATCCACATTACTAGATGGCCAGGTTTCAGAGCAAAATTTTATGCTTCCTGAAAAGCCAATCTCATCGCTTCTTTCTGTCACATGATCAGTGAAGCAAAACCACCAGCTGTGCACAACACCAGATGTCATAACTAAATTAAATGCATTCAGTAGATTTTTGGAAAAGCCAAGAAACAGGACTTTTAAAATCTGTTCTTGCCATTCTCTCCATTAATGAACTACAGCAATAACACGTTGTTACGTGCAAACTTTATGTACAAAAGACATTACATACAGACTACGTGTGTGTGAAGCTGTTGGGTTTGCTATGTCTGGTTACATCTGCTATCCCTTATTCCATCAAGATTTATGAACTGTAGTATAACTACGATGCACAAATGGACATTAAACAGTGCATAACTGTACTAGGATAAGACACTTTCATCAACTTCTAAAGTGAAACTGAAACTGGTAGAGAAGGAAGTTGATGTAAACGGAATTTTTGGTATTGTTTATAATGTTTTGCATAATTTTCAGCAATATTCGTAATTAAAAAAGTTTTTGTGTGCAACATCACTCAAGACTTTGATCTAATCTGCTACCACTATGTACTGGTCAACTCACTACAAAATCACAACCAATGTACGTATGCATTTGCTAGATTTTATATTCACACTCAACAAACATATTACTAAAACTAATCCGCATACTTCAATTCGCACAATCACAACTGAACAACAAACTGATTTATGCATTGCAAAAAAACTGTGGGAGTTGTAGTGTTTCGCAAAATAACACAAAATGTATTCCGATAAAACCAAAACAATTTTGACATAATATTTTGCATCTGTGTTTTTTAATACCTTTGTGACTCAGGAATAAAAAAGCACAATATATTCTCTCTATCAGTTTGCAATACATCTTGCTTCATTTGGGAAAGCGCATTTTTTTTCTCCAAACTTAAACTCGCATAAACTCTGTTGGATAGAGAAAGCCATAACCCTATAACACCTACATCTTTAGGCAGTAAATAATTTATCATTTTAGAACTCCAAAGCACTCATCATTTCATGACTGCCTCTCGTCACCCACAATTCACTCACTCTACTTATAGTGTGTTCCCCGAGCGAAACAAAAATATTAAATATCATCAGCATCACCATCAGCACCTCTTATCTGAAGCTAACCCATTTATTCTTTTGTCTAACAGAAACTTGGATTCTGATCAATTTAACCTGTCCAATTAAAACCAATATCAAATATCACCTCTATTTCAAAGATCTCAGAAAAGGTTGAGGCAGCTCACCTTAGCTCACATTTACTGAAATATTCTATATAGATTACCTGTTTAAGTGAGCAGCTCTTCTTTGGCTTTAGAGTTTATGGTATAAGTTTGTAAATAGTACTGGTGACTTTTATTAACCCTCCTGTTACCTTCAAATTTAATAACGTATTTTATCCTTGGGGTCAATTTGACCTTAGCAATTTCAACCTCCAGAAAATTATCATAATTAAAATTGTTATGTATACAAGTCACTTTAGATTTTAAACATTGAATGTGCCCAAAGATCATTGACCCCAAAGATAATAGGTGGGTTAATACACATTTTGGTATGCCTCATGGCCTTGCTTTAGGGCCACTTTTTTTCTTAAAAATTTCAACTCTGTATACAATTATTTATAAACATGGTATACACTTTTCACTGATATTGTGATAACACGAAGATGGCCTCTTGATGGCCTTTCAGTCACATTTTTCAGTACATCTAAAAATAAAAACATCCATGTTATTAATATTGGGTGTTATAATTGCGTGATTAGTAACTGTAGTTTCTCAACTAAAGTTGCTGAAAAACATTGGTTTATGATTAGGTAAAATAAAGGTCGGACTACTGGATACAAGTTCTATATACTGTAGATCACGGTGTTGCACACATAACTCTATCATACAGTATGTTAGCTGTTAGTCCCAGGATCTGCTCAGTTACTCTCACTATTGCATATTTTGGAATTGCACATAGACTCAGTTTTATTGTCACGCTGCTATTATTCATGCTGCTCTTTGCACAGTTGTAATCCAAATACTTACTGTAGGTATTTGCACAATTACAGTAATGCTATTTGCACTGTTGTCACTTTGCTATATATAAAGTTGCATATCATGGCTGCACTGCACTTAACTTCATTCCTCTCTGTCCTTTTTTTTGTGTGTGATTTATGTGCTTTATTTATATGCTTCTTATACTGTATATCTTGTAGTTATTGCACTAGTAACTTCTGGTCAGTTCTCACATTACCCTGTGTAGACTGTCTGTCTAAATGCCTTCTAAGAATCCCAAATGCAGGCCTCAACTAAGCTGGGAAGAATTCCTTAACCCTGTGTTGACCATAAAAACTCGTCATCATGGCGATTTCCATAGCATCAACATAATAAAACATAATTTACCCCAGTAAATGCTTTTCTACATTTTACAAGTTTTGAAAACGTATCATAGCATCATAAAACTATTGCCACTAATGTTAACTTGATAGACTGTTGCTAACAAAACACATGCTTTCATGAAGATTTGAAATGTAATTAATCTAATTTTGAGGTTAGTCATCCTACTTAAGAGTCCAATCTAATGCTCCTTGTTCAAAACGCAGAACAACCAACAAGTCTTTTTTTCCTATCCGTACTCCTGATAAGATTTCACACTGATTATAAAATAATACTGTTAACCTTTTAAAGCAATGAATGGTTTCTTCTTGTAGTGAAATTTTGGGCTAAAACCTAATATTTATTAGACGTTTTGCTGTTCTATTATCTAAAGGCACAAAGGTAGAAAGGTTGGTAGTCCTATAAAAAAGTTCTGGTAAAATGTGAAGTGTTGATGCTGCATCACCGGTTGGTTATTTAAAGCCATGCTGTAAATAGGGGGAAGTAGCTGAGGGGAAGTCTGTGTAGAGCTGGGTGTGCGTGGGGTGCATCTATGGGAGGTCGTCTGTGTGTGTGTGTGTGTGTGTGTGTGTGTGTGTGTGTGTGTGTGTGTGTGTGTGTGTGTGTGTGTGTGTGTCTTCGCGTCAACCGAGTGTGGTTTCTCAACAGCTTTGCTCTATCCTCTCTGTGCCAGCCTCACCCTGCCTTCTCTCACTGCCATGCTTCATTCCACACAATGCCGAGGTTGTTGGCATCAGCAAAGCTTCCTTTTCTCACTTCCGTTTCACTTTTTTTTTTTTTTTTTAACGTTTTTTCTTTGTCTCAAGCCTAGTTTCTGTCTGGCACTTTAGTTATTTACACAAACTGCTCCTAGTGCGGTGCCTCAAACGTGTGACATTTATAATTTTTTTTGTTTTTTTAATAACGACGTTGATATAACCACACATTCGACAGCTGTCCAGGCAAACACCGTCTAGATAATATTTGCTCACGGTCCATACTGACCCAAAAAGAAACCCGTCCCTAACATGAATCTGCCGCATTTTCACACACCGACAATGAAGCGACACTTATAAACCATCATGACACCTGTTCAAAGCGTCTGCTCCACCCACTATTCCTTCCCACACTCCTCTTATGGCTTATGTAAGACGCTCATGTTTTTTGAAACGATGCCCATGTGGTTCTGAACACCGGGCAGACAGCTGTGTGTCATCCTTTTGTGCTGCTGCCTCTGTTATCCCCCTGTACCGGTGCCTAACCCGATTCAGTCAAGTGCTGACAGTTAAGAGAAAGGTATGCTAGTCACTGTGGAGATGACATGCTGTGTAAATATTGTCAGATTGTTGACGCTGAATTCTTCTGCTGCTGCAAAAGAGCAGCTGGGATTTGCCAGGCAATACCAGGTGTGCCATCAAAAGTGGGGATCTTTTCATGTAGTTAGGCTGTTTTCCAAACTGCACACTTATCCTACATTGTGTCAGCTGGTATATACTAGGCGCTGCTTTATACGGAAATTTTCATCTAAAAGATGGGGAAAAACTCCAATTGTAACACAGCTCCATGTCATGATTTAACTAGAACAAACTACTGTGGCTACTAGTTTTGGATTGCATTCCTACCTTATTGTCCATTAGATTAGACGTAAGAACATACTGTATTTTGTTAAGTCATACTATGACGACAGGGAAAACAAGACTGGGTGTTCGCCCAGTCGCCAATTTAGTTTTGCCAGTTAACTAGGCTAAAATTGCTATGTTTTTCTTGCGGTTTCATCAGTATTCCCACATCCCCGAATGTTCCTGCTTCTGGAAAGGTCGTTTGTCATCTGCACAAGCTAATTAAACTGTCTTGCAAAAAATAGTACCTAGTGACACCCCAATGCACAGTTATTTGATTTGCTGTACTTAAGTAGGTGGCAGGATTTGGGATCAGGTAACAGGTTCTTGTGCTTCAAAATGTGCCACATGGCCATGAAATACTGTGTATGGACTGACTGGAGCCTCTTGTATACAAGGTTGCGGGGGGTCTGGAGCCTATCCTAGGAGACATACAGTAGGGCACGAGGCGGGTACACCCTGGATGGGGTGCCAATCCACCACCCTCACACGCTACAATCTGTAATCGCCAGTTAACCTGATCTGCATGTCTTTGGACTGTGGGAGGAAACCAAGCAAGTGCGGGAGAACAGGTAAACTCCATGCACACAGACTCTAAAGCAGGAATCAAACCTTCGACGCTGGAGGTGCAAGGCGACAGTGCTAATCACTAAGCCACTGTACGGCCGTCTGACCCCTGGTGCTTGAACTAGGTTTATATTTGTTTTACTGAGTTCCGTGTTATAATGTGAATTAATTATTTTCAATCATGGGACTTGACAGATGACCTTACATCCATCTAAGGTGGCCTAGCAAAAGCTTGTTCGGGGAAAAAAAAAAGCCTTACCTGGCATGCTTATTAACATATATATAATATAATAAAAATAATTAATACTACAACAACTAGTACTGCTACCACCATTACTGAACTATTATTATTAATAATAATAATAATAATAATAATAAAGACTTATTGGCTATCAGCATTTTTGCACCTATACTACTATTCAAGATTTTCGCATAACTGAATAAAGTTGATAGAAATGAAGGATATAACCAAATAATTTATTTAGATTAAATAGATTTGTTGTTTGAAAAGCTTTTTGGGAGAGTTTATAGGACATCTGGTAGAGACGGAACCATCAGGACTGGGATTTCATAGAACACAGTTAAAAATAAATAAATAAATATCTTTACTAACCCCTAATAAAACTGACACAGATTTATTCCTATTGGTTGCTATTTTTTTTTCAGAAATTTGTTTACAATTTGTTAACACTTGAACGCATATCCGGCAACTTTCTTGCCCCATTTTTCAACGTCTAGCAACCATTTTATCCCATTTTCTACATTGCGAGTTTGCCCAAGGAGCTTGGAGGAAACTCATGTTATTTCCACAATTCAGAGATGATGAGATTGTGGAAGATGCTTTAAGCTTTTGTAAGCTTTTCACACATGACAATATCTTTCAAACCTGCTTCATTTGTTAATTTAATTTTGCATTTCAGCATTTTTTTTTCTCTATCAAATGCAACAATCAGATAACATGGAATAGTTGACAGCGCTCCGCACGGTGCCTATCACTTTTGTTCTCCCGGCGAAGTTCGGACTGAAAGGATATGCTTGCACAGCTTGGCGATTCAGTCCAGGCACTCTTGACCTTGGAAAGTGTTGCTTCTCTCTCTCTCTTTTTCTCCTTACTGCTTTTTCAATCTGCTTCTCTTTTTTTCCACTTTTGATTATCCATGTCCTAATTTGCAGTAGTCAGGCAGTGGAGAAGTGGCAAGGGAGCATTAGACAGCCTTGAGCCTTGCACTGATGTACTGCAATTCTGGAAGGGCTGGTTGCGAAAAGAGACCCTGCTGATTGGAATATAAGGATCACGGTTAGGCTTGCACATAAAATAATTCATACGCAAAGCTGGATCAGGATGAAAGAAGGTTGCCTAATGTTCAGGCATTTTTACCAGAGTAAAGTATTATTAATGCTCCAACAAGAGATCAGGATGAAAACCTGGAAATGACTAGACCTGGTCAATTATTCTTTTTCATTTTCTGACGGTAAGAGTAAACACTATTTTTTTTCCCCTTCCCATGCTTTCTTCTTACACAGTACTACTTAACATTTTATCACGATGCATTACATTTTCAGCACCAATCCTTCAGTGCATTTTCCTTTTAATTCTGTCTACCCAGTTGTCTTTGTTTTTACTCCTGAGCCTTACATCACCCTGCCATCTGCTTTGAGAAAGGCGCTACCTTGACTAGAGTTTGTTAGCAGGACGAAAGCCTCCGCCAGTTCTGGAAAAGATGCTCTGGCCACATGCCAAGCAGAGCCTAGAGAGCACCAACCAGATGGGTGTGGAATGAGGATGGCACTACCCAGTTGGGAAGCAGGCATCCAGGCCTGTTGGCACTGCCCAGGAAGGAGTAAATGGCAGCAGAGTTCGCAGAAGAAAGGAAGTTTGGTTATGATTCACAATTCAGAGGGTGTACAAAAATGTAAATTTTTTCATGTAAGTCGGTATTATTAACAGAATTATATTTACCGCGAGAGGTTTAACAGTATCTCTTCCTGCATCTGAATGTCAATTCAATTAGCATCATACAAACATGTTACACATGGTTCCGAGTTGTTTTTATATCAATTAGCTGTTAGAATCAAGAGAAAACAAACTAAATCATTTATGATTATATGTTTGACAGCAGCTACTGTCGAATAATTAGATGACATTAGATGACATTAATACAAATGCTTCGTTATTTAGTTGTAGGAAACTTATTTATTTTACAGAAACTGGTCAGCGGTAACATTAACACTAATTATCGATTATAAATACCAGTAAACTGGTCATATGATTATGGGCATGCAAGGCTCGTTTATGCCTGTGAAGGATCAAAGACTAGCTCCTCTGGTCCGATCCCACAAGAAAGACAATTAAGCACAAAAATTGATAGAAAGGCACCAGAATAACCCGCACCACAGGCCAAAAGAGAACCAGGCCATTGACCCAGCCTCCAAACTCCACAGATCCCAATCCAATGGATCCACTGCCCGACACCACCGTACACCCCAGAGGTCCTGCAGAGCCATGGTCTGAGGGATTTGAGTTGCCATGTTGACACAAGGGGAACCCCAAACCTAGGTGGTTTTAATGAAATGGCTATTCCTTTTGGCATATATACACACACAATATATTGTTGTTGACAATAAATAAATTCTAATATATAAAATTTTGCATCACAACTGTATTACTGGCAGTTTGTGACCAAACCTACAGTTATATAGAATGATGCATTTTGTGTACCACAGGCATGCCTTTGAGAATATTTTTTATTATAATGCACAAATCTAATCACTTTAGATTTAATCAGTCAAGATCACACTTTTCTGAGATTTCAATTCAAGAGGTGCTTAATACGAATAATGTGCGAATAATAGACAACTTCATATGCTATCAGCAGGCAGGCAGCATCTTTCTGCAAAATCCCAGTGGTGTGGGGATCTGAAGGGACTAAAGCGATCTGAACAGTGGTTTCTTAAAAAAAAAAAAAAAAAAAGGAAGTAATGTAATGTGGTCTGAAGGGAAGAAAATAAAAATATAACATGGACAAGTCTGGTTAGAAATAACCTAGGAAATGATTCTATGTGCAAATCCTGTCTGAATAGCTCCAGTTTATGTACAGAACATCGATCAGCCATAACATTAACTAACAAGAGGTTAGCCTTTTTTAGAAAAGCCCATGTAATTAAAACAAACAAACAAAAAAGTTCATGCTGGCTATGATGGAAATGCCAGTGCATCACAGTCTGTCACATATATGGCTTAGCAGACAAATAATCCAAGGTTGTTGATCCAACCTCCAGATCTCAACTCAATTGAGCATCCATGCTGGAAGTCTCATTTTTAGAGGCCACACCTTACAACTTACAGCACTTAAAGTTGATCTGCTGCGAATGACCTGGTGCCAGAGAGCACGGCACACCTTCAGGTCTACTGTACAGTATGTGTCGCCTATGATGCACGTTTGGAAAAGGACAAGCTGGTGTGGTCAGTGTCATCCTGGCTTTCATTTGGATGTCACTTTGGCGCCTAAACATTGTTTCACCCCTTCATGACAACAGTGTTCTTTAATGGCAGAGAAGAAGGATGTTAAAGATGTTGACTTGGAATTTCGGGAAGTGCTGGACAAATAAGTCCAATCCATGCAGGCTACACCTCACAGCATACAGGACTTCTGCTTCTAAAGTCAGGAATGCTTTAATGGGTCAAAGATGTTTTGAGCAAGGTTTTTCATTTTAAAGCTGATTATATAAATTTGAAGTATGAATCACAACAAATTCTCAGATTAACTGTCATTGTTTAAATGTTTCCTATGATCTTCATTAATGATTTTATTTTATTTAATAAGGTTTAGTGAAAATGTATGACTCAGTAAAAAATAAAAATAAATAAATAAAGCACAACCAAAGCACGTTCGCCCTTTTTTTATTTTTTTATTTTTTTTATTAAAGCTCAACCAACACATTATTTATACACAATTATATATTTACCAGAAACACAACTGGAGGGTGATTCATCAACCATGGCAAAACTGTGAGATAAACAAATTCAAAATCATAAGACCATACCGATTTTTGACATAATATTTTGTCATCTGTGTCTTTTAACAACCCTGTGTTTGTAATATTTCTGGGTTCTTTAAAAAAAAGATTTAATTTTTTTTTTTTCTATCAAAAAGTGTTGGAAAACTACCCAGCACAAGGAATCTCACCTTCCTGTTAGTGGCTCCATCTGGTAGCTTTTTATGTGCAAACATAAAAAAAAGTTTTTTTTTTTTTTTTTTTACAGCACTCATCGGATTGACAAAGACTCAATACAAGGAGCTCAGTGCAGATCTGAGAAAAAAGATGGTAAACTTACCACCGAGTCAGGAATGTCTCTTGGAGCCATGTCTAACAATTGTAGGTTTTAACATCAGTTCAAACAACTGTTTGTACAGTAAGTACAAGTTATTGAAGGCGTAGGTCTAAACGTTTCACCAAGGTCTGGAAAAAGACCTTCATCTGAGAGGAAATTGGTTCAGATGGTCTGGAATAACCCAGGAACCACTGAAGCACAGGCCGGCCATGAACTGGGAGCCGCCAGAACACCAGAGTCATTATCTACAGTAAGGAGAGTTTAACTTCAATATAGACTGAAAGTTGGCAATATCTACGAGTTTTGCTGACCAGATGGACAAAGAAAATGCCTTCTGGAGGAAATATCTGACCATGTTTGTAGGAGTAAAGGTGAGGCATTCAACCCCAAGACCACTGAACCAACTGTTGAGCGTGGTGGTGGTGGTGGTGAAATAAGTGGATGGAAAAAATGAAAGAAGAGGACTACTTCAAAAGTTCTAAATCATGACCTCAAATCATCAGCTGGACAGTTTGGATGAAATTGAGTGATCTAATAGGGCAATGACCCAAAACACATGTCAAAGCTGGTTTCAGAATTGGTAAAGCTGGCCAACTTTAAGCCTTTGGAGCTTCAGGCCTGAAAAGATTGAAATTTTGGGGTAGTCCTTAAAAGACCGATCTGTGCCAGGAAAGCATCAAATTTAATTGAACACTACCAATTCTGCCAAGAAGAGTGGTCTAACAAG
Source organism: Clarias macrocephalus (assembly GCA_011419295.1). NCBI lineage: Eukaryota > Metazoa > Chordata > Actinopteri > Siluriformes > Clariidae > Clarias > Clarias macrocephalus. Next base: position 71,915 of record JAAGKR010000979.1, on the reverse strand, counting down.
AATTCTGCCAAAAGCTTACTGATGGCTCCCGAATGGCATTGGATAAAAGTGAAACTTTTCTGTGCGGATTTTTTAAATATGTTGACATGAATAAAAAACATTGAAACAATATTTCGGGTGTTTCTTCCATTCAAGGTGTATGTAGTAGAACCGTTACCCCAGAAAAGTTTCGTTTTATTATTATTATTTTTTTAAAACCAGATTTACTTACATCTATAGGAAGTGTCACTATATTATTATTACTTTATTCCTATTTAGAACATCACTGGAATGGACAGAAAACTTTCGCTGAACTGAAGCTGACACACGCTTGCACCTACTCATCCTTTTTCATTCCAACATCCCACTATCAAACACCTGCCACTATTCCTGGTAAGTGTGTGGGCAACTTTAATGTCATCATTACCTCAACGCCTTTCTTTTTCTCCTTGTATATCTGATCATCCTTCTTTCAAGGAGACACAGGCATTCTGACATTGTTGGTGAAGCCTGATCTACTTTGTATTAAAAAATACATTAGATTTCAATATCAAACAGATCACCTGCTTCGTTATGCGATGAACCGAACAGATCAATTAATAATGTATAGGAGCAACAAAGACCAGATTGAGTGTTGAAACTGAAGTTGAAAGAGTGTCTGTGTGACACATGGTCGGTCCCTGGACTACAGCTGAACTGGAATAACTCTCTGTAATGTAAAATAATAAATAATGCAGCATTCTCTGACGTTCGATGGCACTCGCACTGAAGCCACTGGCAGATATACTACTATTACTGGGTAAAAGCACACCTGTATGCCTCCATCTAGACATTTTTACTTTCTGCCAAAATGCATGATGCTTCAAACTTGGCATGGGAAAATACATTATCTCCAATATGGTGGAAATAGTTATTCTATTGGTGTTATACTCGTTTGTTTAATGAGATCATGCACAAAATTAATGCCCTGAGATCCGGACTCTACTGTGGTGTACGCAATATGGTTGCCTTTATTAGCATAACTATGATCTTAAGCAATGTACAGTATTGAAACATAGAAAGATTTAGACCTAGCAGTGCTCATATTAGGAGTAGACCAGGATATAAAGAAAATGTAAGTGGTTAAGAAGTCAGTCTAGATAAATGTAATACACAATTATTATTTGCAATCGCAATATGTCGAAACAATCTGCAATGTGTGTTTTTGATGAATTCGTGCATCATTAATGAACATTAAACCTCGCTAGGTTTGGGGCTCCTCGGGCTCTTTGCTGGCTGGGCCCCATGTGAGGCCGCCTGTGGTGCCATAAATGTCCAGCATTTAGTCATTTCTGTAATTTGTGCTGCATTGGATTTTCCGTGGGTTCGGACTGGGCAGGCTGGCCTTTTGTACCGGTGGGCAAGGGTGAATCTTGGGTGGCATTTGTACAGGCATTTGGCAGACACTCTTATGCAGAGCGACTTACGTTTTTTCTCTCGTTACACATCTCAGCAGTTCAGCCGTTAAGGGCCTTGCTCAGGGAACAACTTAGTGGAACCTGGGACCTTCTGAACCGTAGACCACTGAGGTACCCCTGAGGATGCCCATGATTCACCATGTTTGCTGATGAATATGTATACAGTTATATACAGTATAATGTCAGTTGTCATTGTGTTATGGCTGATAGGTTAAGTATATGTTTGACAACAATGTTATCTGTTGATGGAAGATGTATATGGACCATAAAATTAAATAGGTTTAATACTAGTATAATTAGTATATTATATATTTTTTAAGATATTCTCATTTATTACATGTTTTCCAGACTACAGCAGGAGTTGTTGTTTAGATTTGACCTGGCCTCAACCTGTTGTTTTAGCTTTTGCGTTGCCTTGACCTCATCTATATGAACTTGGCCCTGTGAGATCTCGAGCCCATCCTGTAAACATCAAGTGTAAGGAGGGAAAATCCCCTCTGAATGTTATGCCAGTGTATCACAGGTCACCACATGTGTACAGTACATTCACACACTTATTCGCATGCACATCAAACCTGATCATTACATTGTGGGGTGAAAATAAATGCACCCACATACAGTAAACACAAGCAGACATTGAGAAACTCTATACAGTCGTTAACCCAAGCACGAGATTAAATCATTCGTTGTTTAGCTGTCTGGTATCAACTCTACCCACCACCATGCCAGGACACTTAACCTTTTTGAAGTTTCCTTACACACACACTACATCTGTATTTCTGTAAAATCAATTTAAAAAAAAAAGCATTGGGGTAAATGGAATAGATCATGAATAGATCTTGGGTTCCTACTGTATATGAGCAGACAAATTAAATAAGGTGTAGTGTATCTATTATTTAATGCTTAGATCTGCAAAGGTGTTTGTAAATCAACAGAAAATACCTTTCACTACATGTGTAGGTCATCTATCATGACGTTTAACATGTGTATCCTGTATACAGGATAAACCTATCCCGGGACACTTGGGGTATGAGGCGGGGTACACCCTAGATGGGTGCCAATCCATTGCAGGGGACACACACATACACACTCTCACATGCTCATTCATTGTTTTTGGACAGTCGGAGGAAACCTGCGTACCCGGAGGAAACGCACCAAGCACAGGGAGAACATGCACACAGACCTGAGGAGGGACTCGAACCCAGATCCTGGAGGTGCAGTGCCGCAGTGCTAATCACATAGCCATTGTGCCACCTATTCGCTAGGTGTTTATAAGGACAGTATTCACATTTCTTTATTGATTGACAGCTCGAATATGTTTATATAGCAAAAAAAGATGTTATAGAACGGGTGATGGCTCATGGGTATTTAGGTTCAGCCTGCAGGCTACCATTTGTTGATCCTGGAGCTACAGTTTGTACCAAATAGAACCAGTATGTATTGGAACATTTGTCCATTATTTATATGAAACTGTTCTCCAATACTTACCTGATACCTGAAACCCATCTGGTAATGTAGGTATGCTGAGAAGAAAGGCTGATGTTGCATCATGTTTATGTAAGATCACTGCATTAAATAAATCTGAGTTTCAGGACTGAGTTTATAGGACTGTTTCTCTTTGTTTTTATTTTTTCAATCCAATATAAATCCATAAATTTTCCATGCCTGGAACTTATTCTCTTAAATTCTGATTTAAATTTTTGTCATTTCCTTAATCAAGTTATTTAACATTTGCACTGCTACTGCAGGATCATAAATCATTTAATGTCATCTGTTTGAAAAAGCTGCATTGTGAGCAGTTCCACAACAAACACTTATCATTATTATTATTATTATTATTATTATTATTATTATTATTCTCACTCACTCAATCATCGACTCTATTGCTTTATCTTGTGTCCAGGGTCGTAGAGGGTCTGGAACCTATCCCAGGAGACTTACGGCATGAGGCAGGGTACACCCTGGAGCGGTTGCCAATCCATCGCAGGGCACACATACTGTACGTACAGTACAGCTCAAAGGTTTGGGATCACTTGCAGATTTATTTTCTACATTCTACAGCAATACTGGGGATTTCAAAACAATGAAATAAGACATATGGAATTAGGGAATTATGTAACAACAACAGTCAGTTGTTTTTAATACACGGAGGTCAGCCTTAGTTCTTGCAAGAACAGTATTGTCAAGTGCATTTGCAAACCCCATCAAACACCATGATGAAACTGGCGCTCATGAAGACATTCCCAGGAACGCAAGACCAGAACTTACCTCTGCTGCAGAGGAGAAGTTTATTTAGAGTCACCAGCCTCAAAAATCACCAATTAACAACCAGCACCTCGGATTAGAGCCGTTATATGATGTAGCCGTATATGATGAGCCGTTATACCATGAGTAGCAGATACATCTCAACATCAACTGTTTAAAGAAGATTATTGCATATTTTAGATTCCTTCAGCATTGCTTTAGAATGTAGAAAGAAATTAAAATGAGGACTGGCCAGGGAGTCAGAAAGTGATCCCAAACTTTTGAATGGTAGTTAACTGTACAAACACACCCACACGCTCATTCACACACTATGGACAAATTGGGAACTCCAGTTACCTTTGGACTGTGGGAGGAAACCAGGGCACCAGGAGGAAACCCACTAACCACAGGGAGAACAAACTCCATGCACACAGACTGAATCGACCGTTAGTATCGTCCAGGGAATCGAACCTGGACCCTGGAGGTGCAAAGCGACAGTGCTGACCACTAAGCCACCATGCTGCCTATTATAATTATAATTCATATTATTACTGCTATTATATGCAATAAATGTACAAGCCCTTGCCTTTTCTATTTAAGAAATCACTCAGTAATTATCTCCCACTTCTAATGATAATAACACATTATAATTAGAAATGGGGAATTTAAATCACCATCCTGGCTACCATCAATCTGAACAAGTAAAAAAAAAAATAATAATACAGGTTAAATAAACCATAGCCATCATTTTAAAGAATTAATGCACGTAATACGATGCATAAAAAAGGCATTACGTTTGGTTGCACTGTAAATACAATAAAGATATGAATTTATGGATGCATCGGTTTCATCCCATTATTAATAACGCGAGCCGAGGGCACTTAATCGTCCATGACTAGCAACTAGCTTAAAGAGAGAAATCCTTTTCATTCTCTAAAGTGGAGTGCTCTACAAGTGAGCCGGATGATTCAATTACTCTCCATCTCATATCCTCGTCCAAACGACCCAGATCCTAATGAGGTGCATGTTGTATCCCAGCCTTTATCCAATCCATCATTCCACCACCTGCAACTTCCTCGCACTGCTTTACATATAAATTACCATTAAACAGAGTGGGGGAATAATTAAAGAGTAAAACAGTTGGTGAAACAGAGATGGGGGACAACATTCATTAGTACCATCCTTATTTCCTGGTCCTTCATTTTAATGTCAACATTTGGACAGTGGAAACGGGAGTCCTGATGCCTGATGATTGCCAGAAAAGGTGGCTACATTTATGAGATAACTAGCTAACTCTTGTCATTGACATAATTGATTTTTTTTTTTTTTTTTACTGAGATAAAACTAAGTTTAATCCGTGATGTACGCTGATAAACTCTTGCTGTTATTACAGTGCAGCCAGATTACACATGGTTTACGCTCCAGCCATGAATAAATAGCCAGAAAGAGATGATAATCAACCCTAAATTAGCAGACGCTGCCGGAGCAAAAGCCTCACGTGGTTGATCAAAGAGGAGCGCAGTCGTTTAGTGCTGAGATGAGAGCGCTTTGGGGGGAAACGCATTTGGACACTAGCAGATGTGGCAGGAGCTTCCAGATGTCTTCATCTGTCTCCAGCGTGATGTTTCAAAGACATTTCACACAGATGGGCCCTGCCAGAGTCTGAAACACACCTTCACTCACCTCGGAGCTTTTGATTACAGTGACAGCACATTAACCCGGAAACGTTTTATATCAAGGGTATCTTAGGAAAAAAAAAGAAGAAAAAAAAAAAAAAAGATTAGTATCCGACCTGCCTTGATGTTTGCAATTGTATGAACGTAACAATGTTTAGGTTTTTTTTTATGTGTCTTTCTGTTCAACTGCATAGCGTTAACCTGATTACTATTTTTATATGGGAAAAAAAATTCTTGCATATAATTATCTAAATGATTGAGATGGTCAAACTAAGTTTAATATTACACAAAGATGCATTTTAAAAGGCAGTTTTTTAAATGATGATTTCATTTATTAGGGGGAAAAAAAGCTGTCCAAACCCACCTGGTCCTACAGTATGTGAAGAAGTTACTGCCCAACTTCAACAACTGCAATCAAGCATTTGTGATAACTGCCAATGAGTCTTTCCCTGGAAATCGCTGCAGGAATTTTGGCTCGTCTCATTCATCTTTGCAGTATTGTTCAAATTCAGCCACATCGAAGGGGTTTCTGAGCATAAATAGTCTGTTTAAGCATCTCAATCGGTTTTAAGGCCACACAGTGACTGGGCCGCTCCAAAACCTTATTATTATTATTATTTTTTTAAATAAAAAGCAAGAGTTGGACTTGCTGGTGGTGTGTTTTGTATCATTATCCTGCTGCATATCCCAAGTGCACTTGAGCTTAAGGTCACAAACTGATGGCTAGACATTTTCCTTCAGAATTTTCAGCTAGAGCAAAAAATTCATGGTTCCAACAAATATGGCACGTCGTCCACGTCCTGAACCTGCAACGCACCCCCAGACCATCACACTACCACCATCATGTTTGACTGTTGGTACTTTATAAAAACTTTTCAAGAAATGCTGTGCTTGTTTTATGCCAGTTCTAATACGATGCACCTTTCATATTGTTCAATCATGAACACTGATGTTAACTGAGGCAAGTGGAGCCTGCAGGTCTTTAGTTGTTGTTCTGGGTTCTTATTCAGTACGAGCTCCTGGATGAGTCGTCGCTGTGCTCTTGGGATCATTTTAGTCGGCCGGCCAGTCCTGTAAAGGTTCACCACTGTTTCATGTTTTATCCATTTGTATATAATGACTTTCCCTGTGGTTTGCCGGAGTCCCAAAGCCTTAGAAATGGCTTTGGTGACATGAAAATTACTTTGTTTCTCATCTGTTCCTGAATATCTTAAGCATGCTTCACTTCACCCAGACAGATTCTATTTAAGTGATTTCTTGATTCAACAGGTCTGGCAGTAATCAGACCTGCATGTGGTAAGGAAACTGCATCTCCATAAACTGTCCAAAATTCACCAGTTCATTCATGATTTACAGTAGCAAGGGGGCAAATACTTCTTCACATAGAGCCAGGCAGGTTTCGACAGCCTTTTTTTTTTCTTAATAAAAAAAAATGAATTGATCATTTAAAAACTGTATTTTGTATTTACTTGGGTTATCGTTGTGTAATATTACAATTTGTTGGATGATCTCAATCAGTGTGACACATTAAAAAAATGTAAAAAAAAAACAAACAAATATATATATATACACACACAGTATATATTCAGGAAAGGGGACTTACTTTTTCATGGCACTATATCATTCGCCCACTTTTTGTTGCTTCTACAGCATGCCTCTCTACCTGGTCAGTGACATTTGTTAGACAGCTTCCTTGAGACGGTCACGCTCATGCTATACTCTTTCTATTTGTATTTCCATCTTGATTTTTTTTTTGAAAGTTTGTAATATATCTTTTACAACCAAACCCTGCTTGAGAATTTTCCAGAACCAGAGCTCGTTCGTCTTCATTGTGCTGTTGGCTCAGGTATGTTCTCTCACAAACTCTGCCGCATTCCAGGAACAGGTGTATTTATATAACGATAACATGAGAATGTACAGTAATTACACACTTGTGTAACTCCGCTGGGATAATTATGTGACTTCTAGTGGCACAGAACTACAATGATTTACAAATCAGTTTATACTGTAACTATAGTCCTTTTTTCCTCCCACTCTGACGTTCTGGGTTAGTTTCTATGGATGGATGGTGAGAGGATCGTATGAGGTCATCATCAGTTCCATTGTTAAAAGAATTTACAAAAGAGGTGGCGTGAAGGGGGGGGGGGGGGGGGAGCGGAGGGGATGTGTGTAATAATTACGCAAGACACTGAAGATCCCGAAGAATTTGGAATTTGACTTCTCAACTGCTCCAATAATTGTCTAATTTGCAACAAATTAATGATTTAGACAGCACAAACATGCATTTATAAATGACAGACAGAGAGAGAAAGACAGATCGAGGGAGAGAGACATACAACGGCAAGCAAATAAATATAAGCCATGTAGACCATCTGTGAGCATTTAAAGCCAAATCCCTCAAAACGATTTCAATTTGTTATCTGATTAATCCTCGAAACGTTTTTTTTTTTTTTTTTTTGGTCTGTTTGTTTTTGGCCACACTTTGTGAAACAGGATGCATATGTTATTGTGAAGAATGCTTAAGAACAAAAAGAACGAAAGGAAAGGCTTATAATCCGTCTTTTCCCTGCGATCGCTAATTAAACATGTCCACCCAGCCGATCTGGTGCAGAACAGTGTTAGTGTTTTAGATCGTTCAGGAATCTGGAAATCGGTATTCTACAGTACAACATTTCCCAAATGTTCAGTGTTATCAGCTTGTTTCCACGAGATGAGCAGCTGTAGGACACTCTGAAGCAGCAGCAGCGCAGACTGAAAGACTGAAGTGGCACATGTTTAATAGCATCTAGAGGGAATGTCAATTACACATTCAAGATTGATCGGCCTTTTCTGCGCTCCTCCGCCGAGAACTGGCTTGTTTTTTGGTTTTATTTCATCCTGGTTCTCTTACATACATCTGCAACCGATAACATAATTTTTCACAATCATATACAGTATGGTGCCACAGTTTTAGGCAGGTGTTAAGAAATGTTCTAAACTATTAAAAATCGATATTTTAATTGTGTATTGGCAGCACGGTAGTTAGTGGTTAGCACTGTCGCTTTGCACCTCCAGGATCCGGATTCGATTCCTGGCCAGGTCCGATTCTCGACTCCGTGTGCATGTTCTTCCCATGCATGGTGGGTTTTCTTTGGGTACAACGGTTTCCTTCCACAAAGACATTCAAAAACATGCAGATTAGGCTAATAGGCGTTCCCAAATTGCCCGTAGCGATGTGCTGTACAACCTACAACCATAGACGCGGTGGTTGGCCAAGGTAACTTAATGTAGAAGATGAAAAGACGCACCATGCTTACGTCCCTTCCCAAAGAACTGGCAGAAACCAGTAGGACCCAGATACACCCATTTCTATAAATGGAGTTCAGAAAAATATACTGTAGGCAGATTCTTATCCATCATGCAATATCATCAGGGAGACGTCTAATTGGCCACAAACTGATTCTGTAACAGGACAACGAACCCAAACATACTGGCAATGTCATTAAAAATCATCTTCAGCAGAGACTAGAACATGGAGTCCTGAATGTCTGGTCCGGCCCCAACAGAGCCATGATCTCAGCATCATCAAGTCTGACTGGGATTACGTGAAGAGACAGACGGATCTCAGGCAGCCTATCTACAGAAGATCTGTGATTAATTCACCAAGATGTTCGGAACAATCTACCAGCCAAAGTCCTTTAAAAACTATGCTTAAGTGGACCTAGAAGAATTCAGTCTGTTTTGCAGGCAAATTGATCTGGATTTCTCATCAGTCCGTTCAGTTTCCATTTTGTTAATTGATAAAAATAACCTATTAACACTCGTTTAAAGAATTCGTGTTTTACAGGCATACAGTAGAGTACTGTGCATGCTTCGGTTTGATCTTATAATCATGTGTGCCAGCAGCATCACTCATCACACTGAAAGAAATATGATGCTTATTTCATGTATTCATGCATTACCTGCTCTAAATCCTGTTTTTTTTTCTTTTTATTTATTTCTGTTGTTTTCTCACTTTTGTGCAGCTGAAGTTGAATTAAGCATATGTATGGTATGTGAAAAAAAGAAAGATTGGAATGAAACATAAATATGCTACTGTAGTATGGCATTTGTATTGCAACTCCTGGACAGTTATGTGTAAAAGTTAGCACCCCCTGGTTTAATTCTGTGTTTTTTTTTTTTTTTAAGTTTTGTTTTATTTTTCATTAGTTCAGTCCAACAGTGCCCTACTCACACGGATCAGGTTTTACTATAGAATAGGATTTCATATCACCCTTAAACACTTTGTTTGCATTTCAGCAATAGAGAGGAACAGCCACAGGACTCATCTTCAGCTGCTTTACCGTTGTCAATATCACGCCTACTTCAGACAGCGTGGGGGTCATTATTCATTTCTTTTGTGTCAACAGAATCCTGATATGATGTGTATAATGTAAACAGTTGAAAGGTAGAACTAAATATTAGGAAGAGGAAATGAACTCAGTCTAATGCTGATTAAAAGAAATTAAGTAGGTACATTAAATATAAATAATCAAGTAAAGGGAAAAAAGATAATACTTGTCTTGACTCTACATATAACATAGTGGTAAGCTGTCATACTCTATTCTGTAACCTCTTTTGTCATATTCTATTCATTATCAATTTCTTATGGGTCATTTTTATTGTAGGTACAGCTTTCCAGCATTGTTCCTCCCCTTTTTACTGTTATATTGTTGTTTATTCATGAGGATTTGTGTTTCAATGAAGGTTCACAGTCATCCAGGTGACGTTGTCTGAAAGTTGAGTCATGTCATCTGGACATTTGGTTGGTTTGAAATGTTTTGCTATTCAAACAAGTAGCTTTTTTCCAGTCTGAGAAAGTCCTCATCTTAATTCTAGGGATGGCACAGAACCATTGCTTCAGGTATGTAGATGACACCTGGATAAAGATCCAAGGTTTATCAGACCATCTAAACACAATGGACACAACCAAAAAAGACACGAAAGACAACAGACTGACTTTCCTTAACTGTACTGTTCTTATTTTCCAGGTTTTCCAGTGGAAACCTGGAAATAGAACTCTAATCTTCCGAAAACCCACCAACAGACCAGTACCTGCTTGACTTCCACCATCCATTGAAACTAGGACTAGGAGTCAGCATGGCACCAAACCCCAGAGCAAATAAACCTTCCCAACTCCAAGGAAGCCAAGAAAAATGAACACAAGAACCTGTAAACAGCTATTATGGCTTGTGCATATCCTAAGTGGGTCTTTGTCAATCCGGCGCCCCTTCATGCAGGAGGACAATTGACTGATCTGAAATCAACAAAAGAACCTTGTTGTTTATTACATAAATTATCTGAAATGTTTAAGAGGATCTCTGGAAAACATTGCATACTGAAACACCAGAGCCATATAGCGTATTCCAGTGGTTCCCAACCTTGGCCCTGAAAGGCCCCTTGCTCTGTATATGTTAGGAATATTTTCTCAGCTCCCAGCACACCTTATTTAACTAATCCACAAATTACCAGCCTTTTCTTTAAGTGGGTGTATAACAGAGAGGTCTCCAGGATCAAGTTTGGGAACTACTGATGCATGCAGTCCAGTGCAATGAAGAGTGTTCAAAGCTCTAAGGTGAAGAAAGCAAACACAAGAGGATGGGTTAACACTTCAGGACCCCAATAAGAGGTGTGTTGGCATTTGAAAGATAATGGACACATTTTTGAGGAAGCCAATGTGCACATTTTTAAAAAGAGTTTTAAGAAAAGGTCTAAAAAAAAAAACAATTTATACAAAAGTGGAAAAACCCTTCCCTCAACAGGGCTGGAGGCCTCAGAGACAACCTGCTTCTCATCGAAGCCGAACCTTACAACCCACTGTCAGGTTCACAAGGGAGAATAAGATGTGTGGCCATCACATCCAAATGACTCCCCTTGCTCTCACCTTCACTTTTGTCAATCAACATCCAATTCATATCTGCTCATGGAGGATATATTCCATATTTAAAAGAGGCATGATGTTTAATACAACAGCATCAGGGTCCAGTATGCGGTATAATACAGTGGAACCTCGGATTGCGAGTAACGCGGTTTACGAGTGTTTTGCAAGACGAGCAAAGATTTATAATAAACTTTGACTCGAAAAACGAGCAAATCCTGGTTTACGCATTACGCTTGTATCACGCATGCTCTCTTGTTTTGACACCGAGCGTCATGTGATCACAACTGAGCCAATGATTGTTCTCTCTCTTGCGCTATGGAATTGTGGGTAATTCTCTCCTCTGCTGGGTCTTAGTGCTCGTCTCTTACTGGTATAATCAACATCTCCCTCTCTGTTTCAGCGTGTCCCCTATGTGTGTGCACGCACGCAATTTGACACCGACATACACACACACCGACACACGCACACACTCTCTTGCCTTTACACCCTGCTCCCCGGCTTCACACACACATACAGACACACACTCTCTGCTTTACACAGAAAACGCTCTGTCTCGATTCTTTTCAAAGGTAAAGTGCTGGTTCATTTGTTTTGTTTTGTTTTTCTTTACAGCAATGATTCCATTAGTATGCGCTCACGCGAATGTCATTAGAGAGATTTCTTTTGTTTTTCGTTAAAACAGTGTTTCTGTGTGTGTTTGTTGTGAAACTTAAAGCGAGGTGGAGGGGAGGGAGGAGGAGTTTTACTGTGTAAGATGAGGTGGGGGAAGGGGCTAATTCCACACACACACACACACACACACACACACACACACACACACACACACACAAATACATGGTGCGCACAAACGGAAACACTGTCAGGATTTATTTTTACTTTTTTTTTTAAAAGGTAAAGTGCAGGTTAATTTGTTTTATTTTTACTTTATATATTGTATAAATTACAAACAAATAATGTGGAACAAATAATTTGAGGTTTCATTATTTCTTATGGGAAAATTCGATTTGGTTTACGAGTGTTTTGGAATATGAGCCCACTTCCTGAATGAATTATGCTCGTAATCCAAGGTTCCATGTCAGAACTACCACGCAAACATTGTTTCGAAAATAACAAAGGCAGTTAACCTGATTGTCGATTCGGTTTTCGCTAGTATTCACCAAACTCAACAAGTTTGTTCTTAAGACTTATTTTTCCAAGTTTACAAAAGTTATTTTCCAAGATCACATAGGAATAGCACTCTAACCTTATGCTGCTGTGGCCAGTTCACACGGTCATATTTTTATATGAGGCAATTCTACAGTAAAGTTTTTTTTTTAAGATTTTTATCACCACTGCAAAGCAAAGTGTTCCCAGAACATTACAGGAAGAGTACAAAGAACGTCCCATTAGCATTATGAAATGCTTTCCAAAAAAATAACCAAGGAAGAACCAAATGCTAACATTAGCGAAATGCGTTTGCTGCGATATTATTACAATATTGTTATTGTTATAGTGAAGTTAAGAAGGGTCAGGCTAAAGGGCTTACAGAAAAAAACAATATTGAATTTGACAGTATTGGGGATAAATGTCTCGTCCATATTTTAAACAAGATATTTGCCCAAAATTTGTCTAATATGGGTTTCCTCCTAATTCCACTTAAACACTCTGCACCGTTCCAATAAAAACAAATATGGCTTTTCACATGGCACACTAGACCTGGAACTGTCAGGACAACAGTCCATGTGATGCGCCTCAATTATCCGCACCGAGCATCTCATCTGTTTCATGGATATGGCTACGCTGCGGAAAATAGCGTTTTTTATCTGCTACTTCACTCATTTTCCTAAGGGTTACAGATTCAATTTGTCCCTCAGAAATGTGGCGAGTCGGCCATCTGTGGCTGATCAGGACAGAGATGGGCCTTTCTCTCTCTCTCTCTCTCTCTCTGATGCATTTCGAGGTAAAAGGAGACCTCTTGCATTCTCTCTCCATGGCAATCTCCCCTGTCAATCTGACTTACTAAGGCTGGGAGAGGGAGCATGTCTCATAGATAATGTGGATTTTCTGTGTTGTGGTCACTCCAGGTACTCCCAGGGCTTGCTTGATGTACTCTAAAGCAAGAAAAGATGTTTGAAGCAGCCGTCTGTTTTATGATTTTGACTACATTACAAAAAACTATTAGAAAACTATACACTATATTTTTTACTATTTACTCTCAGTGTCTTTGAACTCGAATTCATTTTTATTTTATCTCAATATTGCTTTCATTATTACCACTATAATAATAATAATAATAATAATAATAGTTATTATTATTATTATTATTATTATTATTATTATTATTATTATTATTAAATCCCTACTAGATTCTATTTATACAGTATTTAAGCTAAAAGGGTGAGTCAAAAACTATCTGCACTATATATTTGGCTGTAGATTTTATATTAATTAACTTTAAGAAAACTGCTTTCAATTGACTTTGTTCATCTGTCCAAGCTTTTATATTCCCTCATTCCCCCCAAATTGTTTTAGGCTGAGCTGCGAGACCACGGATGCAGTGCTGTCTTCACTTCTTCATCAGAAGTGAATCTTTATTTTCATAGAGCAACTTTCATTGGGACAAACAGGTTAACGTCCATTGGAGCAAGTTCAGGACTATAGGAAGAACGCTTTAACACCTCAAAAAGAACTTTTTTTTTTTTTTTTTGTGTTGACAGTGTGGGCAGAATGGTTTTTCATCAGCCGTGGAAGTGGACGACCGTCCGGCTCCTGTTTTGGAATAATTTTTGTGATAACCTCTAACACGTTATACAACCAACAATTTTTTTTTTCCCATTCTCTCTATTTTTCTCTCATAAGTCTGACAAAATATCTTATTCCATAATGCCTCAAGAAAGAAAACGTTCAACTCGGCTACAAAATAAAGTAATAATAAAAATAAAAAAAAGAATAAGTGGTATGTTTGTAGCTGTACTCCCACTGAAAGAGCTACAAAGGTATCACTGCATTCAGAGAATACCTTGTCAGTGTGTGATTTCATTGTGAGCTTATAAATAAATGAATACAGTATAAATGAAATGCAGCTTGTGTAAGAACATTATTCTGCTTTTTTTTTTTTTTTTGTATGGACATGCTTGAAGACACTGAACAGTTGAAACATTCTATTGGAATCTGTTCACTCATATTGTTCTTTATTCGAGATTGCTCAGCTTGAGGTTTCTTTTCCTCTCATTATGAGACAGGTCTGGGTTACTAGGCTTCACTGTGAAACAGTGCAACTATAAGAGACCAAAATCTTATTTCAGAAATTTGCTCTCGAATGTTGAAAGGTTTACTGAAAACTCAAACACTTAATATATACAGTATATACATATATTAAGTACACACACACTATATATATATATATATATATATATATATATATATATATATACACTGTAAATATACTTATATAATGTACGTGGTTACATTTTGAAAGTAATATTTAACTTAATAATATTTAAATTAAATTAATTCTCTAGACTCTCTTTGTAACTAACTATCTAACTCTATCTAACTGTATTCATTTGGCCCCATGGAACTATCCTGATGACAAAGGCACCTTGCACTCTCTGGCATTTAGGTAGCTCTTTTTGTCTTTTTAACTTCCTGAGTAGGAAGATTATTTGTTTGGTTCGTTGATATAACTTAAGTGAAAACTGGAAGTTGTTCTGTAGATTTATTACAACAATGTGACCTGTCTTATTTGTCAGGTGTTAAGTCGCACAGGTTAGTTCTGCGCTATGGCCAATAGTGTGTGGTTACTCCAGCTGTGATAGAAATGCATGCATTTTCTCACTATAAACACATTCTGCTGGTGAAGGTATTTTTATGAATAAAACTAAGAGTGTCCTCTGTCTTATTACATCACAGAATCCTTATTTAAATATTCTAAAAATAGAATTTTGGGGAGTTTCTGAGCCACACCCCATCTCGCACTGGCCATGTCTCAGCAACCAGGCATGATAAACTTGTTGAACCAGGAATCTGAAAATATACATCGCCAAAAAAAAAGCGATTTTATACTGTACATGATGAGTCCTTTTGTCCAAAGTCCATTGTATTGTTCCCCCTAGTAGAGCGGGAGACATTCTGGTGGAATTTTGGAAGTAGAGTTCTCATACTGGAGTGATTGAAAACTCCGTCTGGGTTTGCAGACTGTTGTGTGATAATACCTGCATGCAGTTCTTCCATAGCTACTGTAGTTTAGGATAAGCATCTGGAGGAATGTCAACTAGCTGTAGTCATAACAACTAGGAAATGCAGGTATTCATTAAAACATCTTCATTAGCAGAGCAATTACTTTCAATTACAGTAGAGTCCGTGCACCATGATCAGTTAAAAGAAATGCACAAACCTATTTCTTAGCTCTTACCAGAGTGAGTCCACTGCCAGTCGGTCTGCCCGGAGGACACTGCCACCCTCTAGCTCAACGTTTATAGTTTGTTTTTTAACTAACAAGAGTTATGGATGTTTTATATTCAATGTATTCTTGCATAATCAATAAAGAAAAGCTGTATTATTCTTATTGACTTACTCCCTCACGCACATAAATTCATTATATGATTCTGTTTGTAGATGCAATTTTATTCGCACGGAGGCTCTATCGTTGTAGCACACTTCCCAGGCTCAGCAGTGTTAGAACCATGACTGCCATCCTAAGCGAACATTACGATTCAATCCATTCTGCTGTTCCTTCTCCGCAAGATACCAGACAGATACTACTCAGAGGATCAAAGTAGCGGATCTGCCAGGACCCAGGTTTCAGTATTTTTCCAGCCTGTGAGACAGGTGTGTAATTTGGCAGCTGCTAGTGAACCTACCGAGTTAGGTCAAACCTTGCCAAAGGCTGTTTACCATCAGCTGCTTCACTAGATCTACAGTGCAAAAAAATATTATGGGTAATATATAATGCAAGCAGAATAAAAACGTACCTCTGGGGCTTTCTAAAGGAAAAGAATCACTAATGTGCAGTCTATACCAGGCTTAACCAATATAACAATTTAAATAGCATTACACTTACACCTTACACTGCTACTACTCAGATTTATAGTCTGTTGTACTATGCATATACTGTATGTATCATCTGAAATTTTCATTAATATAATTAAAATATGTTAATGTATGTTTTTCTTGTTGGTGGTGGTGGTGCCCAGATGTTTCACGTTAAAACACACTGTATAGCAGCATACAAACAGGTGTTGACCATGTGAACATTAGATAACCATCCCTCCAATGTCAAGAATTATATTGAAAAATGTTAGATATGTTACAGACTTTTTACTGTTAAAAAAAAAAAAAAAAAACCTTAGTTACAGCTGGGTTTTCGCAATTGCTAGAAAGCACTTTCCTCATCTACTCAAGGTAAAAAAAAATTTAATGTTTTTTTTTATTATTATTATTTCTTCAACTATTAACGATGACTCTTCAAAATGGTCACCACCTCAAGGAAAACGATTATAAACTGAACACATGATGAAACTCCATAAGAGTAAGAGTTGCAAAAGGGTTGTCTTTACTGTCTTTACTTTATTTACACTGTGTTTGTGTGAAACTTTCAAGCAATCACTGGATCTGTCTGCTGCGCTTTGACACTCTTGCCTATCGCCTGCCGATCAGACGAGACACAAGATAAGATAATAAAGAAGATTTCATTCAGTTACCTTTAGGAGGAAATGATTCCTCGTGCTCCCAGAACCACTCTTTCACAACTTGAGTCATGGAATATGCCAGTGCTATCAGAAAACGTAAACTTGATGTTGTCATTCAGTACACTCCGGTCATCAGCTGACTTCATTTTATTGCCACATAACCCTGCTGTGTCTAGACCTGACCAACTGAATGAATCCCAGATCATAACGCTGCCTTCAGAGGCTTGTACAGTGGCCAATACGCATGATCATCATGTCTTAAGTGCATATCACTTCTTGTCTTACTCTGACGCACCCGTCGCTCTGGAATGAAGTCAAATCCTGGGAAATTCAAGCAAGCTTGGTGTACCGGTGTTTTGATATTGGTAAACAGAATGTTTATGTTTATTCATATTTTGCTAAGTCATTGAGGTCAGATATGTACTACTAACAAAGCTAAAGAAACTACTGACCTTTGTAATAATTAGCAATAGTTTACATGAAATAGTTACGTGGATAAGATGACATTTAAGATTACATTTAATATGGAGGTTACCATAATGCCTTGTTTTTGGCATTTTTATGCGAACGTGGACATGCCAGCTTCGAAAAGTTAAAGTTATTCTGTCCTCGCTAGAGTGAAGTAGGCGGATCCTAGCTTGACAGTTGGCTAACAAGTCTCTCCAATAAATACCCAGCAAGCAAGTCTCTCAGATTAGGATTTTTACTGAAGAAATATACTGTAAAACTGAAACACAAAATTGTACCATTTCTTATCAAAATAAGTACATTTGCAAATTAGATAAAATAAAAAATAGTTGAGACTAAAAACATGAACTGAATTAGCATTGTGCTAACCTAACAGAATTTTACATTTCACTAAAAACACAAACTGCTCCTGAACATGTACAATGAGTATATATATATATAGATTTTTTTTTTTTTTTTTTACTAACACATATGTTCTTTAGGCACTCACTAGAGGTAAGAGAAAGAAAACAACAGCTAAACTGATTTCTTCTGAACTGAACTGATGAAAGTTCTAGAAGTAAAGGCAAAACTACGGCAAGTCAGAAGGGACAAAAGGACAAACAGAGTCTCTGCCTCTTGGGAGCAGCACAAAGGTTTTGCCCAATATTTGTTTCATTCATTAACTAAACTAGCTGATACTAATTAGTGACATCACCTGTTTTAAATGCAGAAAGAACTTCAGTATAATACATGGCATATGTTGTTTTAATACCACTACACCATATCATGGCCGCCATTTTCTCCCTCGGCGCAATTTTTAATCCTTAACATCCTGACAGCTTAGAAAACGATGAGCTAACAGAAATAAAAATTAATGAAACGTTCTTTAAAAAAAAATAAAAAATCACCAAACATGAGACTGCACTTAACAGCCATGCACCAATTAACAGAATGCACCGAGCAGTGGGATCATTTGTAATATTTGCCAAGAGTGCCATTACTCTACTTCAAGATTTCGTATTTAGTATGCACAGAGCAATGCATCCAAAGCAAAGATCTTAATTACTTGAAAGTAAAGAGGGAAAGAACCAGCGCAATCTCCCTCCATGATTAAGGCTTTTGGGTGAATTGTTCGTGATCCGCCATAACATGGCTGCATTTTGAAATTAAAGACAAGTTGAAGCTGCACGTCTACAGTACAGTACGGTATTGCTGTATATATTTGTGCTGTATACAGTATGCACAATCCTTCACAATCCTTGAAACTGTCTATCGATGCAGGCACACACAATTCTTCTCATTTCTGTGTGATCTGGATGCACCGTTACGAAATGAGTCATGTTTAATTGCAATCGCCGAAAAATGTCAAAATGATTAAAGTGCAAATCACTAGCATCACTCCATTAAACTATAATAATAAAGGATTAATAACAGTCTAAGGATAAAGTGCTACAGTACTGTATTATTGTTTCAGCTGGATGTGAATGTGACAAATACCTCCATTTCAGGTTGATTGCTGCCAGAATTATATCTTGATTACTACCAAAACTTAAGGTATCAACTCTTATATGTCTTTTCTAGTCAAAGCACAGCACGTCTAGCAAATCTGGACCATACTATGACTCGACTAAATCTTAATGATCATTCACACCACCCGTCACTAGATTTAACACATCTAGTGTTCATTTTCTATTTTTCTGTCCATCAGTACAAACATCCAAAGCATCACATCTCTGTTCTACTATGGTCATTTAAGCAAAATGCTGTACACAACCCAAAATCCATCAAATATTCAATTTACTGTGATCAAATTAAGGGGGAAAAAAATCCTCAACGAAATCAAACTACACTAGATTTCATTTGGAACAAAACGGAGACCCCCCTCGGTCAGAGCGCTTGTTCTGGTTTTCGCCTTAGTATGATTGCTGTTCTCATCTGCGAGGAAGGAAAAAAAAAAAAAAAAAAAAAACACCAGGACCGGGCTTAGTGCCGCGTAAGGGAAAGCACCTTTAAACATATTCACGGTCTTGATAATGTTCTTTGTTCCCTGCAGCTGGATTGCTGCATGTGGTGAAGTTTGCTTATTTGCCACAGTGCCACTGCTATACAGCAATTTAGAAAGTCGCATTCACAGCTGGAGTCCACATCCAGACACCAAACACAGCCGGAGAGATATCGGGTCTGTACAGCTAACCACAAGAGCAGAAAGCCAATCTCAAGAGTCATCCGCATTAGGCTCTGACTCGCTCCAACTGAAATACATTTGCCATATTATAAAGCGATAGCAAGTTCAAAACCTGATTGAAAGGTCGTTCAAGTCAAATCAAGTCTTTTGATTGTACAGAATAACTCCATTTATTTCTCTATATAATCCCCTGCTACACTAATGCACTCATCCTTCAAAACTCAGTGTTTCACCAGTGCTTGGACATCATCAAGGTAGAAAGTTTTCCCAGTACACTGGAGTCATGATGATCACACTGCCTGCTTAATGTCGGAAATGTTGGGCCTCCCAGGACCTCATTTAATGGCCCAAATATGTGGAAATTGGAGTGAGGGCAGGACCGTACAGGGAATGTGCGAGTAATGTGTAATGTGCTGTGAATGAATGTGTGTACAGTTCCCACAGACGGATGCGTTCCGAAAGTCCCAGTTTAACAGGTCGCCACTCTTCACAGTGTATGTTGCTTGGCCATAAACGAGCAACATACAGTATGCCATGAGATCGCACTCTTATATACTGTACAAGTTTCTAGTGAAATGATGAAAAATGTGTTTGAATTTAGCTATTACTGTAGAATAATTGTTAAATAAGATTTTATATACCACTATAATAATAATAATAATAATATAATAATAATAATAATAAATATAATAATAACAATAACAATAAATACATACACAATATCAATAATAATAATAATAATAATAATAATAATAAATTATAAAATAATAATAATACATTGTCACATGTGCCTTACAGCACAGTGAAATAATTTTATCATAAAAAAATATCAAATAAATCAGTGAAAATGCAGATTGTGTCTAGTGCTTTGAAAATAACAACCATTTCATCACTGAATGTTATTCCTTAGATACAAGACTACTACAAACTACACTGAACAAAATAATTATTTGAATTTATTTGATCTTAATGTGTACATCAAAATATGGCCAAATTACACAATTCTTACCTGCTAAACCAAAACATTTAAATCATGTTAATCTAGCGTGAACGAATCATGTTGATTTAACATCCTCTTTTTCGTTTACCCTAATAGCAATTGATTGTGCAATTGTAATGTAATTGAATGATGACAATGATAATGGAGTATCATAGACACGTCTAACAATTTCTTAGTGCTTACAATATTTAAATACTTACAGTATACAACTTTATTCTTCTGTATATCAAAATAAATGTGTATTTACTCACGTTTTGCTGATTTCAGCTCAAACATTTTATGGGAATGTTTTTCATTGTTACATTTGCATACAGATGTAATTCTCACCTCAATCATCTCCCAGAGACACCGCATGACATCCTACTGTAATCCTGCTGAAAATGACGGCATTGTCATTGTGATTTCAAGCAAAATAGAGCACTCGGACCGCACGGACAGGCACGAGTTCACGCCGGCAACTTTTTTTTTTTATTTTTTATTTTTTACATGCCATAAATTGAAAAGTGATTGTGGCATTTAATTTTGAAAGGAGACAAATTACGCACACGGGAACGGCTCATACTTAACGAAATCCTGCGCGGACACCTGGGTCTCATCCGAACTCGTCTCCAAGTAAATCACATCTTTATTTACCTGGTCCCTTTTCGCTGAGGATCTCTGCTTCCCGGAGGGAACAGCTTGTCTAGCATCTAAATTTCTCTATATTAATGATAGATTTTTTTATTTTTATTTTTTCCTGGTACGCAGATAACAGACAAGATATTCAATGAGAGTGAGTGAGAGGGGAGAGAAGTACCTGGGATGAATGTTGAATAATGGCAGCCAGACACCATCCTTCTGGTTGATAAGGAAAAAGCGTAAGCGGCAGAGCGTGTCTGAGGTAGCGAGTGCTCTGTCTGTGACCCAGCAAACCCAGCAGGCCACAATTATCTTAGCAACTGCAGAAATGAGCCCAAAACCCTGGGCTCGTGGGTTGATTATGAGAAGAACACCGCTGAGACTTGGATTGTGTGAGCTGCAAATGATGGCTGACTGGCCAAGAAGAGGAGCTTGCTGGAAATTGGAATGAAGAAGGAAAGTAGTAACATATGGCTCTGTGTTTTGTTTTTATTTATTTATTTATTTATTTATTTATTCTTTTTGCAAAAACCAACCGGCATCATGTTTTCAGCCGTACTACTGTACCTGTCTTAAGTGAAAATCATTGATCAATCGAAGACGGTTTCTCCATTACCTTTGTCCTGCAGTGGAAATAAATAAACCTAATGTACGTTTAGATCACATTTACAAAATGACAGACATCCTTATTCAGGGCAACAGAACATTATAAATTAGGGGGTGTCTATAAAAAAAAAATTCAAAAAAAATGTCCCGTTACGAATGTCAACAACACAAAGTAATGAAAAATGGCAGGCATTCTATTGGATGCTATAAACCTGGCGTGCAAATCTACATCAGAATGTGCCGACAGTGCTAACAAGAAAATCTTATCAACCAGAGAAAAAACAATTGTTACAATAAAAAAAAAATAAATAAATAAAAAACATAGAAAGAGATGGATTAAAAACCCTAGAGAGATGGTGGATAAGATAGCTCATTTTTCTTTCAGATGTGCCCCGAGCAACAGTAAGGAAACAGTAAGCCGTAAGTCTGTGGTGATGTTACTTAATAAGAAGCAACTCCTCCACTTTATAGTGACCAGACAGCCTAAAATCACACATTCTTCTTTTCAAATTTATGCGGCCATGTAAATTTGGTACAAAACTGAAAGTATTTTCTTTTTTTCCACATTCTTGTCCCTTGTGCGAAACGGCCTAATTTTCATTGTTTTTTAGTCTCACCACTACTGTACAGTATGTTTTAATACTTGTCTAAATAAAATACAGGTTTAGTCTGTACATTGGTCAGAACTCGCTCTTTCAATGATATCTTTACATTTCATATATTGGAGGACCAGGAAGTCTGTCTGTCGGTCTGCCTGTATGTCTGTCCAGCCAAATTATGTCACAGCATCATGCAAAACTTATAACACTACTTAGATACAGTATCTGCCTGAAGTTTAACCTGCACCATAGCTTGAACAGTTATGTGCCAGATTTCATATTCTACTTTAAAACAAGCTAAAACTGCACCAATAGATATTATTATAATAGATATTAATAGGCATTTTCTGCCAAAATGTCTTGATATAATAGATATTAATTAGAAACGCTAAACTGAACATTTATACTGGGATTACTGAATATTTTTCACCATCAAGACTGGAAACGTCATTTTTATCCGATCTGCTTTTACAATTCCCCAAAATAAACAGGGAGTGTATTTGGCTGACGATAAAAAAACGTCATGGTTGAACAAAGTATAGGATACCATTTTTGTTGTTGTTGTTTGTTTCTTTGTATTAATAAGTAAGGCGGAGAGTTCTGCCATACAGAAAGACAGACATGTACATGTAGGCTTCAACTTTAAATAATAATAATATCACTGATTACAATAAAGCTGATCAGCTTACTTTTACCATTAACCATTTAACAAATTCTATAGCCTGGCTCAGGCACGTCAGCTAGTATTGCATACAGCAAGGGATAAAAAATAAATAAATAAATAAATAAAGACAAAATCCACAGGTGACACCATTGTTACAGTGAACGTGTTTTTAAATATTACAATTCTATGAACAGACTTTCGGACTTACCCTGACATGCCCATCACTCTAGACTCATCAGACCTGGACTCATCACCTTTTCCCCATTGCTCCAAAGTCCAACATTTATACTGTCTAGCACATTAAAGCCACACAGCACTTTACGTCCAAACCTGTGATTTCTCATCACGTTGTGTATGAGAAAAACTCCTACTTTGACGATTACACTCAGCTGTCAACTTTTACCATGTGTATGAATAGGTTGACAGCAAACTGAGACTTTTCGCTGGTTTGAGATCGTTTTTTTTCTCTCTCCAAATGAAGCAAGACATATTGGAAAATGGTAGAAGATATTTTGTGCATTTTGTGCACAAGTGCCAAAGTATTATGTCAAAATTGTTTTGTTCATGTCAGTGTTGATTTTGTAGGTTTTGTCAAAACACTAGAACTCCGTCTCCCACTAGCGTTGTCACAATCGATAAATCAGCCTGCCATTGTGTGTGTGTGTGGTCATTTTAAGTATGCGGTTTAGTACCGATAATAAACTGCCTAGTCAGAAAACATCCTAAGATTTCATTCAGTCACCTTTAGCTTTGATTACAGCACACAATGCATTTTAATACAGTTCATGCATTAAAATGATTCCCCATACACCACTTTCACAGCTTGAGTCGTGGAATATGCCTCTGTCGTCAGGAGGGAAAATGGCATGTGATAACCTGGTCATTGAGGTAGTCAGCTGATTTATTTATTCATTTTATTTAATTTTTTTTTTTTTTTTACTGCAACATAACGGTGCTGACCAACTGAAGCAACCGCAGATCATAACACTGCCTCCAGGGGCTGGTACAGTGGGCACTATGCATAATGATGCATCACTTCATGCACTTCCCATCCTACCCTGATGCACTCTTCACTCTGGAATAGGATCAATCTGAGCTCATCACACCACATGGACCTTTTCCATCTCTCCAAAGTCCAAACTTTCTGCTTAACGCTTTTTTTTTTTCCTGATTATTCACACTAAGAAGTTTTTTTTTTTTTTATGGCTAACATACTGTAGCTGTTTAGTCCCAATCCTGAGAGTTCTCATCACGTTGTGGGAGTTTGCATGTTCTCCTTGTGCTTGGTGGGTTTCCTCCTGGTTCTCCGGTTTTCCTCCCACAGTCCAAAGACATGCAGTTTAGGCTAGTTGGGGTTCCCAAATTGACTGTAGTGTGAAGGAGTGTGTGTACTGTATGATTGTGTGGCTGTCCAGGGTGTAACCCGCCTTGTGCCCCAAGTCTCCCGGGTTAGGCTTTAGAAAAACACATTGATATTTACTCTAGAACTTTACTCATGGTTGTGAGGTCTGTATGATCTCATTTTACATGAGCTGATACAGACCCCCTGTGACCCTATAACAGGATGAAGCGGTATAGACGATAAGGGAGTGAGTGACAACTTTTTAAACCAAGAGTTTAAGTGATCTCCATTGGTTATCGTTTTTACAACCGCATTTCTTCAACAAAAGTTGATGATTCAGCATTATCCTTCCACATTTAAAAAATGTGTTGAAGGGTTCTTTACCCAGGTCCAATAATTTCAAATCTCCTTACTTGAGTTCTTTGAAATAGTGCTTTTTTTTTTTTTTTTTTTTTTGGCCAGGCAGTGTACTGCATATTGGCTGAGCTTTAATATATAATATAGCAAATGCATGTTTTGATTGTGCTTTTGTAGTGAGTCACTGGCAGCAAACTGAAACAGAAAAAAAATGAAAGAAAAAAAACACAACCCATGTAATCAAAGACAGTTGAAGATCAGGAGGAACCTACTGTACCTACCTCCTCCTCCACCGGCTTCAAATGTCACTTTGCTAGTTACTGACTGGTATCATGATCACGTGTTACGTGGTATACCAGGACCGTTCAGACATTGTCCAACTGCATACATGTCCCCTATGTAAAAAAATAAAAATCCCAATGGAGAACAAGACGGAGACACCAGAACCAGATGTAACAAATGCAACACCCAGTGCTTCCCATTTCCGAGCGCTCATGTACGTCAGCGGTTTTAACGCAATCCCTCTGCCTCGTTTTCCTTTCGAAAATATTACCGTGATGTGCATCATGGCTCTCGAATATGGTGTTTGCACAACATCCAAACGGCATAATGTCCTATTTCACAGGCCATATAACAGACTTTATGTGACACATACTGTACAGTACCTGTAGTCCATGAATACTGGTGTATCAGCAATGGTACGGTAGTAACTGAATGTAACACTTCTTTATCTTGGCTTCAACATTCTACAAAAATCCACTTGTAAGCATGCTTTAACGCAAAACAGATTCAATTACATATAGTATGTACCATCGGTAAATTACTCAATACAAATCATATAAACTTCTAAACTAAGGTTTGCTATTAAAACTCTTGAAAAACTCAGATGCGATAAACTGTAAGACATAGACAGCTCAGAGATGTGCAGTGTGCTTTCTCACATAAGAGCATCATGAGCATAGCACCTGAACGAATAGGAAGAGAGGTCGGCATGACCCGGATAAGAGATATACAAACAACGAACAAGGGACTTGCTCAATAAGGTGCTTCCTCAAAAGAGAAGCCATGCTGAAACAGGAGTGGTGTGAGGGCACAAAGATATGAGCGGGTATTTGCGTGACTGTGCCGAGCAGCACTTGTTGTGAACAAAACCACAACGAACTCATGGCTGTTGGATTATAATGGGTACATTCTTTACAGAAACAAGTAAAGAGATAATGGGGAACCAAATTTGGCAAAAGGAGCTCTTGGACTGGCATTGGGTTGGCGCACATGGGCTTGTTGCTGCAGTAAACCCCAGCTTACTCCATCCAAATCAACTTCCTGCTGAGTCTTTTTTTGATACTACTATAATTTGAGTTACAGCTTATGTTTTAGGGCTAAACTGTAACTGGCATTAACAGTGGAAGATAAAAATCTCCCACACACTTAATGCATTTATTACACTCACAGCAGCCACTACTTTGCCCTTGTTGTGCTTCACTGATCACGTGGCAGAAAGGAGATGTACTGCATGTAACAAACTGATGTGTTGAATGACAGAGCTGCTGATTATTCCTATCACATATATAGGAGTATAAACTAATCATTTACATACATTTGACCTTTAAATAATGTTGCCTGCTTATCCAAAACTTTGTAAGTTTATGTAACTGTGCTTCCAGAAATGTATTAAAATGTTCTCATTTTTCAGCTTCCACTGCTTGAAACTGTTCACAACCAATATATAATAGCTCAGTGGTTAAGGCATTCGGAAGGTCCCAGGTTCAAACCTCACAACTACCAAGTTACCACTGTTGGGCCCTTGAGCAAGGCCCTTAACCCTCAACTGCTCAGATGCACTGTATAATGAGGGGGAAAAAAATAATAAATGCAAGTCGCTCTGGATAAGGACGTCTGCCAAATGCCTATATGTGAATGTACTTACAGGAACAAGCTTACAGTACATGAACGCTAACAGAAAAACACATTCTTAGATATTTAGAACTTTACACATGGTTGTGAGGTCTGTGATCTCATTTTACATCCTTATGATAGAAATAAACTATCAACGTCTGCAGTAAACAGGCCACTACCTCCATAAAAATGGATAAACATATACAAATTGGACAGAACCCAACAGAAACCAGTAAGGACCTATTGTAGTTTTGTCTCCCTTGACATGGAGTCGCCACATATTTTTTTGGACATGGTCAAAAAAGCCTGGTGATGAAAGTGATCGAAGCAAGACGCAGGAAGAACTTAATAAGGACATATTAACGACTGTATTGACCAGTTAACGGCGTAACTAACACCTCTTAAATGACCTTATTGATGTTCTACAAGCTTGGTGCAGCAGACGGGAACGATCGGATGGTGTTCTGACTGAGTGGTTAAACGCTTCGGCAGCGGAGTTCTCACAACGCCCTCTTCAGGCTTGTGCTATGACCATGGTAGGACCACACTCCTGTATGTAGTATAGAAGACTGCCTTAAACTCATATTATGTTTTTTTTAGTGCTTATAGTAGTTCATATTACATAGTTCTCACTGTAACACAGTTCCATCTCAGTTTGTGCACGATTAATGAAAAATTCTTGCCAACATGAAAGATGCATTAAGAACCAGACAGAGACATGAATTTGTATGAATTTGATTAAAAGCACATTTTTCGACCCTGCTAATATTTTTTGGACGCGGTGGGAACTTCATGGTCTCCGTCGCAGTAGGACGGCACCTTGCAAACGTTTCAGGAATATGTAATCATGAAGAATATTTAAGATTGAACAGGTTGAAGTATTAAGTTCAGACGGTGTTCACTCATTGAGCTCAGGTGCATCTTCTTAGCTTTAATCATTTTGAGCCAAGTCTGGAACTTAACTGGAGCCCACTTAGGACACGATCAATTAATTGGACACGATTTAGAAAGGCGCACACCTATGTGTGTGTGTGTGTGTGTGTGTGTGTGTGTGTGTGTGTGTGTGTGTGTCCCACACCAATGAAAATAAATTAAATTAATGAATTAAATAAACAAATAAATGATAATCCTATACATCATTTACGATTAATCATACATGTGGTTTATCGTGTTAGATTAATGCAAGAAATATTCCATCCATTTTACATTAAATCTATAATCACAATGAAGTGTGATAAAACCGGAGAGGTCTGACTATTTCACACTTTATGTCCTGGAACTATATGGAACATCGGATGAATTTTAATGAAGCTGGAACATGCAGAAATTCACAAGAACAAGAACAGGAACCAAATTAGTGTCTTGATAAAAAAAGGTAAGCCTCCTGCAAGACTCCTGCAATCTGACTCAGCTTCACCTTGGCATTCTCACTTTTTTTCTTTTCTTTTTTTTTTTCATCCCCCTATCCTACCTGGTCAATATACAACATGATGTCTCAGAGCTACAGTAATAGGAATCTGCTAATCTGAATGATCTCAACACTGCAACAGGACAGCAGCGAGGCGGGTGTCAGCCAAAGTCCTTGTCCTACTTCTAAATCTTCATGGGCTTAAGACGGTAAACTCATAATAATTCATACAAGGCAACTGTAAGAAAAAAATAATAAATAAAAAGTTTATGGCTTTCTTCCAAAAGCTTCAGAAGTCTGAACTGAACATAATCTCTATCAGTATACTATACTATACTATACTATACTATACTATACTATACTATACTATACAATGATTTTGGGTTCCGGGGTATTGAATGGTTAAGGTTATCTCGTAAGGACATCCTCTTGCTGTGGTTACTTCTACTGTATGTGGACACCCTTGCTTCAGTGGATATGTTGATCTGAATAGTGCACGACCGTACCCAAGAACTTCTATTATGTCATGGGCTTATAACTGGACCCTTATTTACTATACACCCTGAGAGAAAACATTAAACCCACTGACAGGTGAACTGTATAACATTGATTATTTGAATTCGGTACAATGGCAACTGTACCACGGTGGGATTTCCTCCAGGAAATTTCTCTGATGCTACAATGCTCATGTGACAGCTGGATATGAGGTATAGTATGAAGTCATAAGGAAAGAACTAACTAAACAGACTCATCTGATGAGGTTTGGAGACCATTCTTTGAATGCACAAATACTTTTTTCGAAATCAGAAGGTTTGTCCAAATTTGCATCGCTGTCATTGTCGCCATTCGCGCTTTATCCTATTCTTCAGCGGAAAAATGTCACCTGTTCGAAATGACAACCATTTCTAGTGCGAAGGGGTCATACTGTAACTTGCAAACCCAGGGACCGGTGCACTGTGGTTCTAAACCTTCTCACGGAGCTGCAATAAACCATACCGAATTCAAGCTTTTGCCCACCTAATCCCTGGTATCTAATACTGACCGGCATGGCTTTCTGTTTCTTTTCGGATTTTGACCATCCGTTCTCCTAACTTGGTGATTTGCCAATTCTGACCCAGTAGCACCACAGCATCATAAAAAAGCAAGACAGGGAAGCTGAAGCCTAGCTACCGCTAATCCTTAGACAAGTTAAACCAGCCCGTTGTTGCTCATGCTGTATCCCAGGGCAGCTTAAGATGTGTAGAGGAAAGCCAAAAGTTACCCAGACTACGTCACTACACAAGAATTTAATAAGCTGTTGTTCACTACCCAGCACTTGCGTTTAGAGCTATGATTAAACTGATTATACATTGAATTTATCTTTTGTTGGTTGATCGGATGAATTGAATTGATGCGTCAGGTTCTGATTTAGAAATAATTCAAGCTTTTAAAAATCATTCCAGTAAACACACACACACATTAAGAGAGTCATACAGTACAAATTGCTTCCACCTTGCGCAAAGTAGTTGGTTGTAAAACATGTAAAACATGTTCCCGCACCTAAAAAAAAAACCTACTGTAACCGTCTCAGCGGGGTTTTCTAGATCATCTTCACTCTCGGAATCCAACAAATCTCCAACAAATCCACTAGTACCTGTAAGAGCAACAACTCTTTAAAAATGTAAAATGTCTGCAGTACAGTTCTCCAAACCTTCACTTCCAGCAAAAGGAAAAAATATATATAATCACACTGCGATTAATTTGACGCAACTTCTAGTTATACGGTGGTATTTATACATGGAATGGACCATTTTGTATTCAAATATATTGAACTATTCGAACACCAAATGATCTCATTGAGAGGATGGTTGCCAATTTTTTTTTTCAACTATTCTTGACAAAATCTACATGAATTCTCAACTTTGCGTGTATTAATTGTAATAAATTGCAGCCTTTTGTTATAGTCCCCCAGTCCATATTGAGATTTAGATTTTTTTTATGGGTTTAATCATGTGTCAAAAATGTGTGTCAAAAAAATAAAAATTTGAAAATCATCATGGCAATTCAGAGCCATTAAGGATTTTTCAACATTTGCATCCAAAGTGACTTTTTTTTATTTATCTCATTATACATCCAAGCAGTTAAGGATTAATAGCCTTGCTCAAGGGCAACATTGACAACTTGGTGCCGCTGGGATTTGAACCCAGGACCTTCATTTAGAACATCATCTACCTGCAGTATGACCGAGCACATTTTACCACATTTATGATAAAATAATCTCACATCTCATAGTCAACATGTTGTGTAGACACCTGATGCGTTCTCAGGCTGTGCAGCCCAAAGCCACGATCACGATCACATGCAATTTGACGTCATGTGTGTTGCAAACAAGAATACTAGGAGTGCCCCAGGCACGGCAAATTGCTCTTGTGCTGAAAATTTGATGCTCTTTGTCAATCAAAAGAGCAGGGTATAAAATGTTATCCAGCATCATTGCTTATACTGTAATGCAAGTTCCATGACTGTAGCTGCAAAAGAAGCAGAATAAGAATGGCACCTCATATTGGCTGTTTTGCCAAGACTTGCTTTTTTCATAAAAGTTCCTCAGCTATAGACTTATAGAGAGAGAGAGAGAGAGAGAGAGAGAGAGAGAGAGAAAGAGAAAAAAAACAATACAATCTTTGAGTTCACCGAGTGAAAAAACTGAAAATTGATGTAGTTACAAGGTGGAATTCCACATATGACAAGGTGGAAAGATATTGTTTCCTGGAACTGGCAGGCTTTGCCACACTTCATACTCCAGCTGTAAAAGCCATTCTGAATGATGTGGTCACTGAACCTGAAAACAACAACGCTGTTTTCCAACAAGTCATCGAAACCCTTTTCCTACTGTATAAAAAAGGTGATAGAAATGCAATGCGGTCTAATACAAAATAATAAAGCTTAACACCAAAAGCTTTCCGGAACTTTCCTACATTTGTTCCTCAACTGAAACTTTCTCATCTGTAACTCTTAACGGCGAGGTGCGACAGTCGACGTTGGAACAGAAGTTTTGCAAGCAAACGCTGAGTTGAAGTTGGAGCCTGGCATGCTCACAGAGATGCATACTGACAGTGAACATCTTCCTGGTGACTGATATGGAGTAAAGGGGAAGAAAGGGGTTGCAATTGGCAAACGAGACAATAAAGTTGTATTAAAAAAAGGAAGCTTAGATTTTAACCCCTTTTTTTATTGGTGGAAGGCCTGGAAGCAGTCTAACGCCTGCTCTCAGTAAAGGTAAGATACATTTGAGTTTCCATCTCCGCTGATAAGTACACTCACTCACTCATCGTCCTTACCGCTTTTTCCTGTACCCAGGGTTTAGGGGAGCCTGGAGCCTATACCAAGTGACTTATATATACACTATATACTGTGGGAGAAAACCCACTAAGCACTGGGAGAACATGCGAACTCCATGCACACAGAGACGGGAAACAAACCCTGCCGAGACACAGACCTGGACCCGGGGGTGCAAGGCGACGGTGCTACCCACTACACCACTGTGACGTCTTGATTAAGTACAGTACTGAGCAAAAGCCCTATGCACATGAAAATAAATGCAACAAAATCAGTATACGGCGTGTCAACATTTTGATGACCCTTTAGTCTCAGGTATAATTTGTGCAGTTTTATAAGGAAATTATAAGGAAACTAGGTTTAATGAGCATCCTGCAGAACCACCCACAGTTCTATCGAGGACTCCACAATCCAGCAGATTATGGTTAATGGTTATTTAATGTGCTGCTTACTTTTCTGGCATACCATTGTTTTCTGTAACATCAAATTTTATGTTGGAATACTAATGTTTGGAAAGCAAAAGTCCTTAAAAAAAATTAAATAAAATTAAATTAAAAAAATATATATATATTATATATATATATATATATATATATATATATATATATATATATATATATATATATATATATATATATATGCTTTACTTCACATGAAAATTGTCTCGATGTTGCCCAATTTACCATTTCATGTCATGTCCATTTTTGCAGGTAAGGGGTTTCTTTGTTTCAAAATAATGAGGAAAAAAAAGTCTAATTGCAAACAAAAAATAAAGAGAAAGGAAGAAAGAAAACTTCTCTTTTACACGTATCAATTTATCTGTGTGTGCAAAAGTCATTTTAACTTTAAGTTACTAACAGAACTTTGTCCTGTAAATCTAAAGTTATTTGTCCTAATGACAAGTGAGCAGCATCAAATTCTTTTCTGTAGCACAGATTTTAAAAATGTCTACAATAGCTAATTGTCACCGAGTATAGTAACACAAATTAAATTTAAAAGAAATCACTTTTGGTAAAAAAAAAAAAAACTCAATGACAAAGATTTAATATCAAACCATTCAGCATTTTAATGTTTATAAAATGCTTTAAGGAGTTGTAAGAGATATAGCTGCTTGAAACAAACCGGAAAATGAACATTAGTTCTTAAATGAAAAATCGAATCGAATCGACCGTCTGCCCATAATTTAATACTCTACTTGCATGCATAGTTTATATCATATGATTAATATTTTATTTAGATTTTATTATAGCTAATCTCTCATTAGGCTTAATTACAGTTCTGTCTTGCAAGCACTTCTGACCATATTAATTGGTAATAATCCAAAAGAATAAATGTTAAAGAGTAGCAGGAGCAGATTTTGTGTTTTTTAGGGCCCAATAGAGAGTGTGGGGGGGGGGGGGGGGGGG